>JAPYYZ010000200.1:0-24356 GCA_030522705.1 Eretmocerus eremicus | reverse complement strand
TCGAAGAAGAATTGACGAGTAGAAATATTCATGACTCATCTTCAAGGTTTCATATCCTTCAATCTTGGAATGATACAAATTACTCACACCTTCTCGTCCGAAATTGTAGCGCCTCGCGTTTTTTAAGGAAAATAGAGAAGCAGTACTGAAAAATTCAATTCTCATTCCAAGCTAATATCAAGTATCAATAAATTTGACGTGATATCTCACCGACTTTCTCGATTCCAGCGATTTTTTTGTAATTTAGCTCTAGCGTGGAACGAATTACCCTGTTTTCCATGAGCGCAATGTCTTTTTTTACGCGGTTTTTTTTTACGCGGTGCTTTGATGGAACGTATTAGCCGCGTAGAAACAGGGACGACTGTACTAGCGGGCCCGATGGCTGCGGTGCCACTGGCGGAAGGGAGAGCGCCTGGATTAATATACACCAAAAGCTATAGCGACTAAATGATGAGCCTCTGTGGTCTAACGGTATCGGACTCGCTTCGCAATCCTCCGATCCTATTTCCATCATCGGTCAGATCCAGGCTGAGATTCTCAATTAGAGAAATTCGTGGTATCGAAGCGGAAGAGACATAAAAATGAATGTTCGGTCACGTACGCCACGAAACATGAATTCCTTGAAATAGTTCTCCAGAGGATCGATTCACCGATCAGAATATCATAAAACTCGACGTATTTTCAGATAATGCCCTCAAATCACTTGTATGAATTTTCGTGACCAAGGGGTACTTATTAGCGGAGTTATGAGTCTTTCTATCACTTCCAGTTCAACACCTAACCTCATGGGGGGACGAAGGAAATCGAACATATTCTTGGAATTAACGATGAGTCTGTTAGGGAACTACACACGCGTGAGCTTGAATAATAATCAAGCATCATATTGAGTTCTTCAAAACAACCTGTGGGTAGCTGCAAAAGTCGACACATACCCATTCATTCCATCTGCTCGGAGTCTGTGGGGTTACGCATCGTGTAATGCGTGCTACTAGTATATCTGTGTAAAGTAACCGCGTGAGTTGACTCCGGTCGAATCGAGTCTCGATTCGTGTGTCACTGGAGTACTGCCTTGGAAGAGGGCGGATGGAGAGGCAAGTTTCGATTGAAGGAATGATTTGGCTTGTGCTCGATGATTTTGCATTTGAGTGAATGGTCTTTCTGTATGGATTGGTCGAGCAAATGTTGCGGAGCTCATATTGAAAAGACAAGCATTTGTTGCAATTGCGGTAGCACCAGCATACCCTGTCAAGAATTACACAGGACTGAATGTGGTGTCCGTTTGAGGCTCGTGATGTTGAATCCTCAGCAGAAATTTCTGAGCTTCGCAAAGAGGTCGATAAAGAACATATCAGAAGAAGATATTACTGTTTCGCCCCGACCACTCTGCTGGGCTCGTTGGTATGACTACAGAGGGACCTGTCATAGACAGTATTGAAGCAGTAATAGAGCGGTGTTCTCCGCCGGATAATGCGGACTAAGCGCTTTCGTAACCAAGAGTCGAATGCCTTTAAAATGCATCAAGCTTTTGCAAATGAATTCTTCAAAAGATACTGCTGCAAGCATCAGAATCTGCGTGATTCGATCTATCTACCCCTGAGATTTTGTCTGATTCCACCGAGGGTAGAAATCTCCGCTCTGCTGCAGTGTCCTTTGTTCGACAAGGCCAAGTATAAACAGTTGATGGGTGATGCTAATTTGATGCGGAAGTCCCCTACATACAACTCTGTCAACCTTGGTTGGATTGGCTTCTTCTCAAATCTGGAACACGCTTGTTTTCCTGTATCATGCAGTCTGTATGTATTGAATGTTGATATTTTTCGAATTTTGACTGTGACACTACTGACGTCCTCTGCTCTCAGAGGACAATACTTTTTGGAATGATCTCCAGAATTCGGACATTGTCCCTCTTCCATGAGTCACATTAGCGTCTCCTCTACATTTTAATCTTCACTGAGGATGAAACTTGGAAGGTATCAATCATTGTATTGTGAGCTTCTCTTCTCTCAAAATAGACCGGATGGGTGGAATGATCCAGAGAGGGGCAGAATGGGCAGGGTGGGTCGAAACGGACAGGGTGGAGCGAAATTGTCAGGGTGGTTTAGAGTGGACCGGGCGGGTGAAATGGCTCAGGGTGGGCGGAATGGACAGGGTGGGGTGAACAAGGCCAAGGCAGTGAGGAATGGTTGAGGGTGGACCAATTCACCCTACTCAGCCCATACTGCCGAGCTTGTACGCGAGTTCGGAGCTCGTACTCGAGGATCAACTGTGCCCCTGCTTCCGAAGACCTGGGCAACTACGCAAGTTGATTCAAATACTGGCGTACGCCAGACGAAACATGACATATACCCACGTACATAAGCCGATTCCCGTACTCACGTACGCGTGGTATCAATGCTGCCCCGACCTCGGATAGCCGTGGCGTACTCGAGACGTTTTGAAATTTCGCGAGAACAGCATTGGCCTCGCATGCGGAAGACTCTCGCGTACGCGAGCCGGTTCAAATACTCACGTACGCAAGACCTAACGTTACGAATCCTCGTGTATGCGAGCCGATTACCGAACTCGCGTACGTGAGAAAAGACTTGGCCTCGGCTGTGAAAGACCCTCGCGTACTCGAGCCGATTCAGAAACTCGCGTACGCGAGACCCAACGGTACGAATCCTCGCGTACGCGAGTCGATAACCGAGCTCGCGTACGCGGAACGATTACCGAACTCGCGTACGCGAGATAATCGATGCTGCTCCGACAGCGAGAGAAATTCGTGTATGCGAACACATTCGAGAGCTCCCGTACGCCGAATGAAAATTACAGGTTGCCTCAGACGCGAATCGATTACTGATTTCCCATATGCGAGAATAAACTCGGCCTCGGCCGTGGGAGACCCCCGCGTACGCGAGCCGATTGGAATACTCACGTACGCGAGACCTAACGATACGAATCCTCGCGTACGCGAAACGATTACCGAACTCGCGTACGCGAGAATAGACTCGGCCTCGGTCGCGGAAGACCCTCGGATACTCGAGCCGATTCGAATATTCGCGTACGCAAGACCTTACGTTACAAATCCTCGGGTACGCGAGCCGATCAACAAACTCGCGTACGCAAGAATAGACTTGGCCTCGTGTCGCGGGAGACCTTCGCGTACTCGAGCCAATCCGGATACTCGCGTACGCGAAATCTAAAGGTACGAATCCCCGCGTTCGCGAGCCGATTACCGAACTCGAGTACGCGAGAATAGACTCGGCCTCGGCCGAGGAAGACCCTCGCGTAATCGAGCCAATTCACATACTCGCGTGCGCGAGACCTAACATTACAAATCCTCGTGTACGCGAGCCGATTACTGAGCTCGCGTACGCGGAACAATTACCGGACTCGCGTACGCGTGATAATCGATGCAGCTTCGACCGCGAGAGATATTCGTGTACGGGAGCCGATTCGAGAGCTCCCGTACGCCAGATGAAAATCACAGGCTGCCTCGTACGCGAGCCGATTACCGATTGCCCGTATGCGAGAATGGACTCAGCCTCGGCCGTGGAAGACCCCCGCGTACGCGAACCGACTGGAATACTCGCGTACGCAAGACGTGACGGTACGAATCCCCGTGTACGCGGAACGATTACCGAACTCGCCGACGCGAGAGATTCAATGCTGTCTTAGCCACGGGGAATCTGGGTATACGCGAGCCGATCTCGAATTTCGCGTACGTAAGGATGAACTTTGCCTCGGCTGTGGAGTACGTGCGCGACAACGCGAATTGCTTCAATTGCTCCCGTATGCGAGCCGACTACCGAACTTGCGTACGCGAGAAAAGACTTGGCCTCGGCCGTGGAAGACCCTCGCGTACTCGAGCCGATTTCAATACTCGCGTACGCGAGACTCAACGTTGCCAATCCTCGCGTACGCGAGCCGATCCCCGAAGTCGCGTACGCAGAATGATCGCTGCCACTTCGGCCGCGAAAAATATTCGTTCATGCGAGCTGATTCGAAAGCTCCCGTGCGCCAGATAAACATCACATGTTCCCTCGTACGCGAGCCGAATACCAAACTCGCGTACGCGAGAATAGACTCGGCCTCGGCCGTGGAAAACCCTCGCGTACTTGAGCCAATTCACATACTCTCGTACGCGAGACCTAACGGTACGAACCCTCGCGTACGCGAGCTGATTACCGGACTCGCGTAGGCAAGATAACCAATGCTGTCCCGGCCGCGAGAGATATTTGTGTTCGCGAGCCGATCCGAAAGCTCCCGTTTGCGAGATGAGAATCACAGGTCCCCTCGTACGCGAGCTGGTCCTCGATCTCGCCAACGCGAGAGATTCAATGTTGCCTCGGCCGCGGGAAATCTTGTTACACGCGAGCCGATCTCGAATCTCGCGTATGCGAGGATCAACTTTGCCTTAGCCGTGGAAGACGTGCGCGACTACCAGAGTTGCTCCAATTACTCGCGTATGCGAGACTCTACGTCACCAGTCATCGCGTACGTGAGCCCATTTTCGAACTCGCACCACGAGAATCAACTAGGCCTTCCCCGGGGAAGACCCTCGCGTAAGCTAGCCGTTTCAAATACTTGCTTACGCATGACTCAACGTTTGAAACTCTCGCGCACGTGATCTGAATTCTCAACTTGAATACGCGACAATCAATTTTGCCTCGGCCTCGGAAAACCGTGCTGTTCTCAAACCGAGCTCGCGTACGCGAGAATCAACTCTAACTCGTCTTCGAATGACCCGCGTCAGTACGCGCGTTGTATCGAATACTCGCGTACGCCACATAATATGTTACAGATCCTCGCGTTCGCGAGCCGATTTCGAAACTCGTGTACGCGACAATGAACTTTGCCCCGGCCGCAAAGAGCCCGCGCGAGTATGCGAATTGGTCATTATATTGGCGTGTGCGAGATCCTACGTTACCTGTCATCGCGTACGCGAGCTCTTTTCGAAACTCGCGTACGCGAGAATCAACTAGGCTCGGCCGCGGAAGACTCACGCATACCCTCGCCGATTCAAATCCATGCTCACGCGAGACTCAACTCTCGCGTACGCGAGCCCAGCTCTAAACTTGCGTACGCGAGCCCAGCTCTAAACTCGCGTACGCGAGAGACTCGATGCTGCCTCCGCCGTGGGAAATCCTCGCATGCGCGAGCCTATTTGAAGACTTGCTCATGCGCAACCCAACTTTGCTCTGGCCGCGGGAGACCTTCGCCTACACGAGACAATTCGGAAATTTGCGTACGCCAGTGGCCGCGTTATGAACTTCCGCGGACGCGAGCCGTGCTACGAACTGGCGTAAGTGAGAGACTCAATGCTGCCTTGGCCTCGGGAAGCCGTGGCGTACTCAAGCCTATTTTCAAACTCGCGTACGTGAGTTTCTACTTGGTCTCGGCCGCGGAAGACACTCATTCAATAACTTGCTCACGCAAGGCCCAACGTTACGAGCTCTTGCATACGCGAGAGACCTAATGCTACCTCGACCCTAAAAAACCGTGGTGTACTTGAGCCAATTCGGGAACTGGCGTAAGCGAGACCCAACTTTGCTCCCGTTGCGGGGGATTCGCGCGAGTTCGCGAGCCGGTTTCCGCTCTTGCGTAAGCGAGAGATTCAATGCTGCCTCGGCCACTGGGAGTCTCCGTGTTCGCGAACCAATTCAAATACTCGCGTGCGCGAAATAAAACGTTCCAAATCCTTGCGTACACGAGCCGATTTTCGATTTTGCTCAAGCGAGAGAATCGATGTTACCTCGGCCGCGGGGATCCTCGCGAGCACGAGTCGATTCCAGAACTCGCTTCCGTGCAATTCATCCTTGCTCCGGCTGCTGAAGACCCTTGCCCATGGGAGCCGACTCAAATACTCGCGCACGCGAGCTGATCCCCGAACTTGCGTACAAGCTCGGCAATATGGGCTGAGTGGGGTGAATTGGTCCACTCCCAACCATTTTACACTGCCCGGGCTTCGTTTACCCCACCTTCACCATATTATTGCCCCACCCTGCCTATTTCAACCCACCCGGCCACCCGGTCCATTTCACCCGCCCGGTCCACTCTAAACCACCCTGACCATTTTGCCCCACCCTGTCCGTTCTGACCCACCCTACCCATTTTGCTCCACTCTGAGCCATTTCACCCATCCGGTCCATTTTGAAAGAGGAGAAGCTCACGAAACAATGATTAATATCTTCCAAGCTCCATGTTCAGTGGAGGTAAACATGTAGAGAAGACGCTAATGTGACTCATGGAAGAGAGACAATGTCAGAATTATGGAGATCATTCCAAGAAGTATTGTCCCCTCAAACCAGAGAACGTCTGTAGTGTCACAATCAAAATTGAAAGAATATCAACAGTAAATACATACAGACTGCACGATACAGGAAAACAAGCGTGTTCCAGATTTGAGAACAAGCCATTCCACCCAAGGATTGACAGAGTTGTATGTAAGGGACTATTCTATCAAATCAGCATCACCCATGAACTGCTTACACTTGGCCTTGGTAAACAAAGGACACCGCAGCGAAGGTGGTGATTTCTGCCCTCGGTGGAACTCGACAAAATTTTAGGGGTAGATAGACCGGATCACGCAGATTCTGACGCTTGCAGCAGTATCTTTCGAGAAGTTTATCTGCAAGAGCTTGTTTCGTTTGAAGGCGTTCGATTCTTGGTGATGGAAATGCTTTGTTCACATCATCCGGTAGAGAACACGGCTCTATTTGAGAAATCAATACGAGCATTTTAATGATAATACTGGATTGCATAATTGATAAATGTCACCTGACGATATTTGAATATCATTTTGACATTACGAGAATCTGATTTGGAGCGCAAAGGTACTATTTGGAAAATTTCGGCTTTATTTGACGTGAAAAACTGTTCCGGCGCTGACTCGGATATTCACATTTGTTCGAGGAACTTAGCGAGGACACAAATTCTCTGCGGATTAATCGGCCGTCTGACATAATCATTGATCATCGTGTGCAAATAATCATTGATCATCGTGTGCATTGATTCGTATGATTGATATTCTGAATCAAACGAGACCATTCTCAACGTCACAAGCCGTGCAATGGTAGTGCATTTTGAGATTCAATACCAGAATATTGATGCGCTACATGCCAAATGATAGATCGAAATTAGCCAGGAAGCGGTGATAACGTGGAGATCATTCTGCCGATTGATTCCATCATTCTCTATTTGTAATTTTCAACTGACCCATGGGGCCGCGCCCCCGCAGTCCCATGGGTCAGTTGAAAATTATCTCCGGTCTCATTCTCAGATTTCCCCCCGGGTAGCTTATTTCGTCAATTTCATTGCCATTCCCGCTGAAATGAACTTCAGAATCAAGCTGTATTCATTATTATTGTGATCATTATTGAATCGCCTTAGTCAGACTCGAGAGTCTATGGCTGCAGACCCCACCTCTGGTCACCATTCGAGGATTTGGACTGGAAACAACGGTCAGTGGAGGCCGTGTCTAAGTGAGAATTGAGACGGTCGTGAGGTCGGTGCCGTGAATGATCGTGGCAGACAGGCTTGGTCCCTACACTTGCACTCTCTCCACCAAAGTCCGGGGACAAGGAGCTTGGGGCCTCTGTGACGGATTTCATTGGTGTGCAGCTGCCACGGCGCACGAGTGCCAGAGGTTCCCATTTCATGCCTTGCTCGTCCAGTTCCATGAGTTGAGGCCCACCCTTTTCAGGTTCAAGTTCAGGTTGTCCATCCAGCGCATCCTCTGTCTCCCTGCTCTCGGCGAGCTGGCCGGGACGTTTGCCATCATTCTGCAAGCCACACCACCAACACCCATTCTTGCTACATGTCCCGCCCACTTGAGACGCCATTTTCTCACTGCTCCGATTGTGTTTGGGGATTGGTACCACATCTCCAATTCTGAGTTGTGCATTCTTCTCCACTTTTTCGTATCTCTTCCCCGTTTCATCCCGAAAATTGCTCTGAATTCTCTATTCTCCAACGATTGGAGTTCAGAATCGTGACGTTTGGTTAGCGTCCATGACTCGCAGCCGTGAAGCGCAACTGATCGGACGATTGTCTTGTACGCCCTTAGCTTTGTTCCGCGGGACATGATCCTACTCTCAAATCGCTTCTGCATTGAGTATCAGCATCTGTAACCCGCATTATTCCTATTCATTAGTTCGTCGCCAATTTGACTGTTGTTATTGACCGTCGATCCCGGATATTTGAAGTTTGTGGTTGCTCGGAAAATGAGGTCGCCGACTCTGAGCGCTTCAACGGCTTGGTTGCGGTTGTCCCTGTCCGTAGCCATGGATACTGTTCTTCTCTCACTTACCTCAAGTCGAAAGTTCCCTTCGAATCTAGATTTTCTGCTTGTGCTCGTGATAATTTCCTTGGAAAGTGAAGTTGTTATGTCAGCCCCCGATAGCCGAGTTGGTCGAGGCGTTCGTCCGGTAAGCGGGGGATCGTCAGTTCAAATCTTACCCGGAGAACGATTTTCCTATCTGTGATTTTCTTCCCAACGAATGCTTCGCGAAAATCCTGTGTAATTATTGATGAGACCAAGATGCATGGGGAAGTCGTATTCAACTTGAATCAAAATTGATTGCTCGTTCAATCCCCACAATAAGATTTTCATTTCCAATCCAAAGTTTCCTGCTTCCACGATGATTATTTCGGCGTTATGGACTATACTCTCTCTCTCGTCCCTTAATAAGTCTAGGTCATTAGCGTGACCTAGGAGTTGGAGGAGCTCTCCGGAGCTACTGAGAGATAGACCATGTTCTTTGTGCGCTGGGAGCTGGATGATGCCTTCTGATATAAGACTGAAAAGTGGCGGGGAAATCGCATCACCCTTCTCCAGACCGTTTTCTATGGCCAATGGGTTCAAGAGCTTATTACCCACGCTGGCTTGACCTGCTGTTTCTTCTAACGTCACTTCTACGATTTTCACAAGCTCATTTGGAATGCCACTCTGCCACTCTGCCGGCATGTTTTCTTTGTCCTATATGAGTTGGATTATCTCATGAATCTTTGCTATAAGATGAGGGCTCCCGTGTATATAGAGCTCTGGAGGGAGAGCATCTAAGCCGGGGGAATGTGTTATTTTCGAGCCTATTCATGGCTCTTTCGACTTCATGGAGGGTAGGACTGTGGATTCCGGGGTCAGCTATGTGGACGAGGATGGGGTGTTGGGTTGTTACCTTGTTGACGTCCAGTGAAGTATCGGAGTATTATCTCCACGGCTCTAGCACGTCTCGGTCGTTCGTCAGTATATTACCACACGGAGAAAAGGTGAACTTGTGGCGAGGCTGAGCGGAGCGCTCAACTCGTCTCCACAGTTTGACTCGCTGCTCTCTCACTTTGGGTGGCAAGCGCGCCCAAAATCGCGGTGTGCTGGCGTGTTCGTGATTGAGTCCATAGCTCACCTACAGAGTAGGCGGAACCGCGTTGACGCACGGTATAATATGTAACCGACATACGAGGGCTATTTAGTCCGAGAAAATTGATATCCTCAGTTATCCTCGAGTATTTCCTGATATTGATGTAGTTTGAGCGGAAACTTCGATTTTAATTTCGATGGAAGGCGTGGGAACCTAACCATCTTCTAGCAAAAAGGAACCAATGAACTCCTCTCTAACTCTCCAAAAGATAAGAGCCCCCCTTGAAAGTAAGTTCGGCGCCTAAGAATCTGCAATATTCTCCATGTGTCATTCGAGAGTCATAATCTTCACCAAAAAAATGTACTCGAATTCCTTGAGGGATCAAAATAAGTCAACTCATTCACGATTATATCTGCAGTTCGTCTAAATTTTGACGAGTGGGATATGTGCAGAATTCGTATCGTAGCAGGAGAAATGTGAGTCCCCCTCCGATGATGAGCCCTTTACCAAACTGAAGTCCTATATGCGAAGGAAGAATGTTCAAAAAATCTATCTTATTTCCGGTGAAGCGGTTAATATGTGCAAAGAGATATCAAGAATTCGATGACAACAGTAGCGTCGATAGCCGCGATGAAAACGACGCGGATTCTGATGACGGAAGTCGTACGGATAGCGCGAGAGAAAACAACGAAGATGACAAAAACTTGGATATTCGGCCCCCTGGCGTGAGATTATCAATCTTTGATGACAACGAGCGTGCCGTGAGAAGGCTGGGCGTCATGGGTACGTATTTCTCTTGTTGGATCAATGATCGTCCCGACGAGGATATGAATCCGCTCATTTGGCTTGAAATGGCTATGCGAGACATTCACGCGTTCTTAGTTTCTCTGATGGCAAACGAGCGCAATTTTATAGGAGTATCCGTGCTGAGCGACCGGTTCGCTTTGGGGTCCGGCGGGCTATCTTCGAAGCCTCGGGCCAATCTTTCATACGTCGATCTGTGGGATTTCCTTCATCAGTTGACGCAGAGTAACAGGAATTTCGAGCTCGACGAAACTTTTTCGGTGCGGGCGTTGTACGTCGACATGGCTATTGAAGCGGGTCGAAGTAAGCACATAACTATCGACGTCAAGAGATCGAAATCCACTGTAGCGATTTGCCACGACGACAATTTATGCCTGCTCAGAGCTCTTGTTGTCAAGGAGGCTCACGCAAACAAATTCGGAATAGATACGCCAGGGATGCGGGAATATTGGGATAAAATGCGTGATGGTCGTAAACCACTTCAAGCGAATTGCGCTCGCCAGCTCTGTCGGAAAGCTGGGGTAGACGTACCTCAAGGAGGCTGTGGAATCCACGGGGTGAGAATATTCCAAGTATTATGCCAATAGAGGATTCGTGATCAGAATGTTCGACGAAGCTAACATTGGCACGGGAGGGCCGTCGGTTTTTGATGGCACAGAGTACGTGGAAATCCGTCGCGCTCCCAAGGGTACGATCAAGCTTCTCTACAACGGCAACACACGGCACTTTAACGTCATTGTCAATTCAATCGGAAACGTCAAAGCGAGGTTTTTCTGCGCGCACTGCAATTTCAGGTATTTTTAGGTGCACCAGCACAATTGTAAGAGGGTATGTTTACGTTGTTTTGTCACCCCCGCGTGCGCTGTAGAGAACGTTGACGCAGTCAAGTGGGACGATTGCCATAGGTATTTCCACGGATCCAGCTGTTACGAGAATTATAAGAAGGACGGGACTTACAAGAAGAAGAACGAAGAAATCTGCGAAGTAGTGGAACTTTGCGAAAGATGTTTGGAAATTGTGAAAACCTTCGACGGGACGCACGAATGCGGAGTCCAATTTTGCAAACGCTGTCACACGCGTCACTCTTCAAACAAATTTTGCTATATCCAACCACTGAGCGACGATGAGCGCGCCGAAACCGATGAATTCTTGTACATTTTTTACGATTTTGAAACTCGTCAAGATAAAATTCACAGGGGTCAAAAGACTACGAAAGAGCATGTACCCAATCTGTGCGTTGCGCATCAGGTGTGCACAGATTGTATCGGGCGCGACGACATCAAGCAACGGTTCGGAGGCTAAAGGAAAGAGGGATTTTAAATTTCTTGATAACTCCGTCGATCAGCTGATCGATTCGTGTGTTCGTAAAACGACAGCATTCAAAGAAATTATCTGCAGATCTCATAACGCGGGGGGCTTTGACGCTCAATTGATTCTGAGAGGATTATTGACGGGTAACGAACACTCGCTACCCCGCGTAATACTCAATGGATAGACCATCATATCGATGAAAGTGAGGAATACTAAATTCATCGATAGCTTGAACTACTCCCATATGGAATTGAGCGCGTTGCCCAAAACATTTGGATTGCCTGAAAGTTCTAAGAAGGGGTATTCCCCTCACCTCTTCAATAAACTCGAAAACTAGGGGTACGGAGGTCAGCTCCCAGAGGAAAGATATCACTCCCCGGACACAATGTCCGTTAGCGAGAGGGAAAAGTTTTACGAGTGGTATAACGCCACCGAACTCACTCATCACTTCGTATTAGCGAGAGAACTGCTCGAGTATTGTCACATGGACGTTGAAAGTCAAAGATGAGCGTGCGTGGAGTTTCGGAAAATCTTTCTCGCCGTGGGCGATACCGATCTATCCGTATCGGCCATCACGATCGCGTCGGCGTGTTCATACGTTTACCGGAAGAATTCCCTGAAACCCGAAAGTATCGGAATAATCCCGCCTGGGAGCTATAGACGAGGCAACAAATATTCCCAAACGTCGTTGGAGTGGTTGATAACTTGCGAGAGAGAGTTGGGACGTGAAACCATACACACCGGCCGTAAGAGAGAATTCAGACTACCCGAAGGTTTTCTCGTGGATGGATATCTGCCGAGCGATGATCCCGGTCATGACGAAGGCACCGTTTTTTAGTATCAGGGGTGCTTCTTCCATGGCTGTCCCAAATGCTTCCAGGGGAATTGCGCCAGAAAAATTCGTTCCAGCCGATCTTTCGATGAGGTATACGAGAGCACTCAAGCTAAAATCAAGCGGATTGAATCTTTGGGGTACCACGTGCAGCAAACATGGGAGTGCGAATTTGATCGCATGAAGCGGGATGATCCTGAAATTAGAGAGTACGTTGCAAATCGCCCGTAAATGAGCAAAATTATACTCAATCCGCGAGGTGCATTCTTTGGTGAACGCACCGCGAATTTCGTGATTCACTCCGAGGTTCAACAGGGCAAAGAGATAAAGTACAACAATATATGCTCCCTGTATCCGTATATTTGCAAGAGAGGGCGTTTCCCCATTGGACATCCGAAAATATACGTCGGAAGCGAGTCTGACGCGCTAACGAAAGGCAACAACGATGATCTATCACGCGTCGAAGGTTTGGTGAAATGTCTCGTCTTACCACCGTGTAATCTCTCCCTGCCTCTTTTGCCTGTGAAGATGCACGGTCGACCACTATTCGCTCTATGTCGATCATGCTGCGAGGAAATGCGACAAACTGATTGCAATCACGATGAGATAGAGCAACGGATGTTCCAGGGTACGTGGGTCGCCGACGGACTCAGAAAAGCCGTCGAGCTGGGTTATCGTATAATCGACATCAACATTATATGGCAGTACGAAATGACGTCGTATGACCCCGTCACAGGCGAAGGAGGGCTGTTTGTCGATGAAGTGAACACGATCCTCAACCCGAAACAGCAGACTAGCGGTTGTCCGTCGTGGTGCGTTGATGAAGAGAGCAAACAGAGGTACCTTTCGGATTGCGAGGAGACCGAGCGTATACGCTTGGATCCTGGAGAGATTGAGTATAGCGCGGGGCTTCGATCGATCGAAAAGATGGCTCTAAATTCATTTTGGAGCAAATTTGGACAGAGAGATAATTTATTGCAGACAAACCTGGTCAAGACACGTCGAGATCTCTTGAAATTGTTGACAGCCCCGGAAAAAGAAGTATTCGATGTTCTAATCGTGAATGAGGAGGTATTGTACGTGAATTGGCGATACAGGGGCGAAGCTATCGATTCTCCCGCGAATCTGAATGTAGTCATCGCTGCTTACACAACAGCGCAAGCCCGGTTGAGATTATACGAAGATCTGGGAAAAATCGATCGACGCGCGCTCCACTTTGACACAGATCCTTGTTTTTTCATTTCTCACGACGACGATCCGACCGAATATTCTCTGCGGTTGGGCTCTCTTCTCGGCAAAATGACTGAAAATCTGGAATGTTGCGGCGAAGGCGCTTACATTCGAACGATCGTTTCCGGCGGCCCGAAATTCTACGTTTACGAGGCCGTGGCACCAGCCAGCGGGAAAATTTTTGAAAGTTGCAAAGTCACGAATATTTCGTTGAGTTTCAGCAATATTACACAGATGAATTCCAATAGTATCAAGCGTCTCGTGGAACAGGTGTTCGACAATGAGCCTGACCACGGGAACGAATCAATAAGGCTGGATTTTAGAGTAATTAGGCGAATGTGCTGCACGATGTTGTGACGCGTGAAGAGCTCATAACCTGCAGTATAGTTTTGCATAAGAGACGGTCCATAACTCCAACGCTCTTCCTCCCATTCGCATACTGTACTGATGCGTGAGAGATATTGTGAGAAAAAAGGGGAAAATATGTGATAATAATCTGTTAGAATCTTGATGATAATAAACAGAAGACAGATCTGCTATGGAATATATCTTTCATTCATCCATCCAGGAAAGGAACTCGGAAACATCATCTCGCAAATACCTACCCCGCCACGCCACTCAGCGCGTAGACAGCGGTGCATAACTGCATGGAAACGCACGAGGATCAGATCAAGATATACGGAATTGGCTCATTGTCGCGGGTGTGAGCTCATCCTCGCGAGGGTGAGCTTATCTCCGCGTGAGTGAGCTCATTTTTGCAGGGGGGAAGCTCATCCTTGCGTATTTCAGCTTGATACCCGCGCGCGCGCGGTTATGAGCTAGTTGCCGCGCGTCCCGGACTGCGCCGCCACCACCGCAAGAGTACGCTGGAGTCGCGTGGATGAGCGGGGTAAGTTGGCGTAACCAAACACTTTGATGTAGAGCGATATGAATTTTGTTGACAAACTTTGCGCGATATCAGTCATCAACATGGACGTACATTGGAAGCACCCCTTCACATGCTGTCTGTGCGGTCCTGCTGGATGCGGTGAAACGCAGTTTGTCAAGAGATTCCTGGCAAATTCGCAGGGTATTTGCGACGCCCGCTTCGATCGGATTCTCTTTTATCACACCGAATGGCAATATACTTACAGCTTAGGTTTTAGACCGGGCATACCGAGTTCACAGATAGAATTCCGCGAGTGGCTTCCGCAACCGAGCGACTACTCGTGCGATAACGACAAGAGGAAACTCGATGATCTCATGCGCGAATCCTCTAACGATCTGTACTCGATCTCTTCACTAGAAGGAGCCACCACAAGAACATCAGTCTAATTTTCATTACGCAAAACATCTTCCATCAAGGTGAAGCGCAGAGAGACATAAGTTTAAACACCAAGTATTTGGTAATTTTCAGAAATCCCCGGGATGGAGCGCAAATTCAATATCTGGTGCGTCAAGTTTGCCCTGAGGATCCCAGATTTTTGAGAAATACTTACTTGAACGCAACAAAAAATCCCCATTCCTACCTATTTCTCGATCTCTTGCAAACCACGCTCGATGAATTTTGATTCCGTACCGGTATCTTCCCCGATGACGGCGCGCACTACGCTCATCTACTAAAATACGCGAAGTGAACCGTTGCAAAGGAGGAGCAAACAAGTATAGAGCCACTTGTTCGGTCGTTACAGTTTGTCGCGAGCGATGGCCAAGGTAGGGTCGGAGAGCACGCGCTTGCCCGGCGAACACTTTACCAAAACACGTTTAGCAGTTTCGAACGCGCTCCGCCACGTCAATCCACGTCGAAGCACGTTATTATTGCGCGAAGCTGATAAAATTCTCGTTCGATGCATTTGCGAGTGCGCGCTCAACGTCTTGCACGGTGTCGTTTCTTTGAAAGACGGGGAAAAGGGACGGCTCCGGAAACATAAAAACGTTGTCCAAAAGTTGGCGCGCAAAAATACATCCTCACTAGATTGGCGAGAAAAGAAAAAGGTCATCCTTCAAAGCGGCGGCTCTCTCGCCAATTTTGCTGAGCCCAGTCCTTGGGGCTATAGTGACGAATTCATTGCAGTGACATGGAGAGAATACGCAAAATGATTGTTATGCCCGAGACAATGTTGGACAGAATTCAACAGCAGGCACCACCACCTCCGATACTCCAACAGGCGGCCCGTTCCGCTCAGCAGCAGCAGCGACGGGATATTGAGTCTAGAGTCGGTTCAGACACCTAGTGATCCGCTCTTGAGGCTCGACTCTGAAATGTTTGAAATTCTCCACTCGAAAAAACACGTGAGCGCGGACGAAAAACGTAAGGAGTATTTGCAAGTATTGTGGCGGTATCTCATATTGCGGGACGTCGACCGATCGCGAGAGAATGCCAAACCACAAGAATCGCGCGAGGAAGGGATTCAATTTAGACCTCTCGCTGGAAACGAGATTTTGAACAACGTCCCGCACCTGTACAAAAAACGCGCCGCGATGCTGCTCCGGCACTGGGAGAACGCCGCACCTGATCGATTTGAATGGGACAATACCGGTACGGTGCCTACGGACGGTCACACGATCGAGGCGTCGAATATTTTTGAGCTTTTGAACGATGTTGTTTGGAAACGAGTAGTCAGGAGGGGAGAAAACGTTGACGTGGCCGATGACGCACCTGCCGGGCGATTGGAATTCGCTAAATCCATGGAAGTCACCGATACTCCGAGCGATTCAATAGGTAACGCGAACATCATCAAAATAGGGCAAAAATTGACCGCTCCGTTAAAATTTGCGAAACGTCGTTCGAATCGATCAGTCGCAGATCACTAGGCAGAAGCAATTGCGGATCCCAACAACACTTCATCGCAATCGGCATCGCCGAGTTTATCGTCGGCAAGATTGCAGAAGAGAAAATGGCTGCGGATGAACATGTGAAGGAAACTGGATCGCACGATTACAGCGAGCAGTATTACGAGCCCTCTCACGAGGCTGGATACTCGGGCACTCCAAATTTCTTACGGGTAAACAAGGAAGGTGATCCACTCGCCAACAAAAGAGAAAGAAACCGTATCTATAACTGGCTGGAAAATCAAGATGCTTTCACTCTGCACAGACCAATATGGAGGAGATTTCCGAGATTACGTTACGCCGTGACTAATATCGACGACATTTGGGAATGCGATCTCATGCGGCTCACCTCTCTGCAAGAGTACAACGACGGAACTAATCATCTTCTCGTTGTCGTTGACGTGTTGAGTAGATACGCTTGGGTGGAATCGCTCCGCGATAAGACTGCTTCCTCTGTTGCATCGGCATTGAAAAACACCCTGCAGCGAGCCAACGATCGGGTGCCAATCTGCGTACAAACGGATCGCGGTGAGGGATTTCGCGGCTCCGCGTTTCAAAAGTGTCTGAAAAAACGTGATATCAGCTCCAGATCCACGAGAAACAATAATATGGAGTGCGCATGCGCGGAGCGCTTAGTTCGCTCATCGAAAGAACGCGTGTGGCGTTATTCCATTCAAAAAAATACAAAGCGCTACATCGACGTGATACCAGAGATTGTGCACGCTTACAATCATACCCTGCTTACGGGCACGAAAATGAGACCGTTCAAAGTTACGTTCTACAACGCGAGAAAGGCCAGGGAGGACTTGGAGACACGCGCACTGCGCCAGACCGTTAATCGTGGGAAAGGCATTCATTCGTCGAAAACAGCTAAGTACGAGGTTGGAGACTACGTTCGCATCAGTCGGACAAAGAATACGTTTGAGAAAAGTTATGACAAGAATTACAGCGAGGGAATTTTCGAAATACATAAAATTTCGATCCAGCAGAAATTGTACACATAAGCTCGAAGCTTTGAACGGCGAGGTTATCGACGGGTTTTTCTACACCGAAGAACTTCCTCCGGTCGGAAAGGAGCGACTGGCCGACAATCAGCAATTCGAAGTGGAGTCCGTCGTCAAATCAAGGGGGCGCGGCAAAAACGAAGAGGTGCTCGTCAAATGGGTAGGCTACCCATCCAAATTCGCCGTCGAGATAAAGCTCTAAAGAGCAGGTGCCGAGACTTGAAACTAAGAGATTAAGTTTTTTTCTACCCATCCAAATTCGGCCGCCGTGGCCGAGTGGACAAGGTCCTCGCCTCCCACGCGGAAGGCCAGGGTTCGGATCCCGGCCGGCACCACTGAGATTTTTTCTCATGTGCTTTTTACGGCGGTCTCAGTGGTTCGGAACCCACCTCAAGCTTTAGGTCCCCCTCACCGAGGTGAAATCGGTGGTTGGCAGTTGCTGACGCGCTGGTTGAGCGTGACTCAACCCCACGCACATGGGTGCCGTCTGGATAGAGCTCGAAAGAGCAGGTGCCGAGGCGTAAAACTAGGAACTTAACATACCCTTCCGAATTCAACAGCTAGATTAGAGCCAGCGATCTTCAGCCGATTCGAGGATTGAAATCACGAGATGGAGCATCTAGATAATTTCTATCTGGTTCTCCCTAGCAACAGCAGTATGCAATATTTCCCCGACACTGCGACGACTTGTTTCTCAACGCATTTCTCTCGAGGAATTCGCCTCGTCGGTGACTGGGGCGTTGGCCTCGCCGAGATTCATATACCTTGCACAATGATGCAAATACAAGAGCCCGAAAGCTCTTACATCTTCAATAAGACCGGAGATTTTCCGGGCCACATCGAGCGACACCATCACCCCTCCGACATACACGCTACGGTCGCCGAGCTAGCCGGCGAGATCAATAGCTCTGGAATTGTTGAAAAACATCACGTACTCGAACCCTCTCCTTCCAAGACAGGGTTCTACGCATTCAGACAAATATATGAGTGCGATACCTCTCATGTTACCATTTCCAATGGAAATATCATAAGAATTTTTGGTTTTGAAGCTCCGGAACAACACCTAACGGTCACATTCAGAACCTCAACCGATACCGGATACAGCGTCGCGGGGACGAGACCTGCATCCTTGTCGAGAGCCACACCCGATCAGCTGTTTGTCTACACGGATATCTGTGAACCATATACGGTGGGTCTCAGAATCTTCACCATAATCCGTAGGAGACTTTCAGAGTCGAGGAGAGAATTGAAAACTCTCATTCGGACGTAAAATTCAATGTTCCTTCAGGATCTGATATCAAAAATCAAAAAATACCCATCAAATTACGCCCTTGACCTCATTTCCTCGAGAACCCGGGCCGGGTCGGTCAATCTGAGGTCGGATTCGAACTCAGCGTTCGATTTTATTTGAGGATTAATGGGTCAGTATCTTGATAACTGGCTTTGTGGGACTAAGGGCCTCTGTAATCGGACTCAAATTTGAGGTTCAGCTCTCGGTGAAATTTGGATTATATATATGAATCCTTAGTTTTACGTCTTGGCACCTGCACTTTCAAGCTCTATCCAGACGACACCCATATGCGTGGGGTTAAGAAACGCTCAACCAGCGCGTCAGCAACTGCCAACTACCGATTTCACCTCGGTGAGGGGGACCTACACTTTAAGGCGGGTTCCGAACCACTGAGACCACCGTGAAAAGCACATGAAAAAAAATCTCAGTTGCCCCGGCCGGGAATCGAACCCTGGCCTTCCGTGTGGGAGACCAAGGACTAGATTCACTAGACCACGGTGGCCTCGGAATCTGGATTATAGTCTCATCATGATCATTTTTGACAAATTGGACATCTTGAACATAAAATCAGAAATTCATCTCGCCCATACATCCAAAGAGGACAGCCAAGTAACAGTACGAGATCGAGGAGGATGGGAATGATCTATAATAGCGAGCTGCATCAACTAATCCGTCTCAATATTGAATCATTCTTTCATTCCACCCCTATCACGATCTCCATCACTCCGCGATTCAATTGTGCTCGGAGCTACCAAAGAACTCCCCAGCATTATGATCCTCACCATGGTCGGAGCGAGCTTTGCTTATCAATACTAATCAATAAGTGAGGAGCATACTGATCAGGAGCAAAGACTTACTCCGTGCTGGATTTGTACTGACAAAAATGACAAGACCACCGCAATGACGAGTGAGAACCCTGTTGAGCTCCATACTCTCTTCCTGATTTTGATATTCACCTACGAACATTTGGAATCGTAGACTCGCTCCATCGGCGATACGTATTATGTGTGTCCAAGAATTCCACCACTACGCGACGCTGGTGACAACAAGCCATCACGTACACGGGCCACCTGCAGCACGGGTCAGAGGACGAGCGAGTATGCGCGCGGCACGCATACATGCTCGTCCTCTGACCCGCACTGTAGGCGAATCGTGTACATGATGGCTTGCTGTCGCCAGCGCCACGTGGTGCCGGGTTTCTCGGACACATCTAATGATTTCAATTTCAATGACTCGATTCATGATGCATAACAAAAGAGTACTTCGATACCCTCAGTGCGCTCGAGGTACGTGATACATAGTTCCGCCGCGGAATCGTGGGAATTCGATTAAAGAATAAGTAAGCTCCATCGAGTTCATTTAATGGTTTTTGGAGCATCGTCTTCGAAATGTCAAATTTCTAGAGCCGAAAGTCGACAGATCGATCTCGCCTGTGCATTCAGAAAGGATTGCCTAGCTGCGATTCGAGATCTAAGAAAATGGATATGATCAATATGTGAGGCTACATCAAGTGATTTTCTCATCACCAAATCTTGATCGGCACTTTATCAAACCGGCTTGATCACATCATTCGATATTCTACAATTCAACTGTGCAACGAGTGCATATTGTACTTCTTACTGTTACGCAAATTCTGAATGGCTCCCTATGGATGTAAACATAACCTGTCTCGAGGCTTTAGAATTCGTGACTTGGAAGCTTTATAGTTTAGGACTGAAACATTTTTGCTCTTTGGCCTCGTCTGAACTTTTGATTGTGACATTCCAATCTATAAAATGGTAGAGTTTCGTGAAAAATTACCGGGAACCAGAATTAGAGCGTTTTGTGCGCGGTCCCTCGGAAAGAAATTGTTCCAGCTAAGATACATGCCACGTGCCACGCGGAAAGCATTGCACAGCGCACCCACATTCATAACTTCATATCACAAATTGCAATGAGTCAATGTGTTCATCCGTACAGAGATGGTAGAACTCCATGTTGGGAAGCCTCCCAACCGCCTCTCATCGTTTCCCACGAAACAAGGAGCGTTTCTGAGAGAAATGAGATCTCAAGCTTTTATACACTACTGGCCTCGAGTTTCAATGTACTCGAAAATTAGTCTGCTGATTTTTATTGCTAGATATCTCGGAGTAGATGTGTCATGAAGGACATAGCGCTATTAGAATTAGTTGGAACACTCTTCTTCCATTAGCTCATTCGTAAAAGTACACTCCCCAGAATTTTTTGAGTGGAATCGATTGATTTTAGTTCGGAGCGAGTTGAAGTCGCTCAAAAATCATTCGAGAAGTGTTACAGAGCTGATTTGATACCTGCCCGATCAATATCCCATCACTCTTCCTGTATGTGTCCTGTCAAAATTTCGGAAAGGTATCCATTAGGAGAGCGGTTTGAGAATTTCCAAAGAATAGTGATGGAAATTCTATATCCTTCATATTTGGAAAGGATCGCATTCATCGTTCTCAACAAGCTACAGCCTCATTATCAGACTGAGCCGACATCACCATGGCTTGAATCAATTTCAAGGCATGGACCTTTGCGGTGCCACATTTTTGATGGCCTCTACACAGAAGGATTGATTATTATGTTAAAAGAACACAAGAATTCTTTTTCTCATCTGTGTGTCTTTCAGAAGACAATAATCAATCCTTCGTTGTAGAGTCCATCAGAAATGTGGCACCGCGAAGTTCCACGGCTTGAAATTCATTCGAACCATGATGATGTCGGCTCAGTACGATAATAAGGCAGCTCGTTGAGAACGATAATTGCCATTCCATCCATTCCAATCGCCACACGGACGATGAAGTCAATAATATCGATGACTAGATTATCGGTAAAGTCAAAATCCTTTATATTTGCTTTGGCGGAATCATCACTTTGTCTGAAGGTTTCGTCGATCGTTCTGGCAAAAATCCTGGGATAAGATACGATTTGAGCCCTCACACCGAGGATTGCTCCCCGTTCGCAATGGATCGTGCGTGCATAAGGGAACCAAGAACCTGAGTTATTGGGCATACTCGGCGAGTTATTAGCGCTCCCTCATGAACCATCACAAGACCAGTAGTTACTAGATTTCTCCGAGTCATACGAATTAGATTTGATCTTGAGTCCTTCATCAAATTGATTACTCAGAAACGACTGATAGACAAGTATTCTTCTGTTAAGGGGCCATCCATAGATTACGTCACGGTCTTGGGAGGAGGGGGAGGGGTCAGCTGAACGTGACGCGCCATGTATAAAATAGGCTCAGTAAAGGGCTTTAGCGTGACACGGGGGGGGGGGTCGAAAATGTCCAATTTCAGCGTGACGTGATTTATGGATGGCCCCTAAGCAGAGGATTTACTCGAACATATTTAGATATGCGCGCAGAGCAGGGATATGTAGATCTGAATTCATATGAATTAAGATAATCCAAAATGGAATGGGGCTCGGATTCACTAGTGAAACAACTCATGCAGGTGTTCAGATTAGGGCTCGGACTTCGGTGGATCCGGATCCAACCGGATCTCTAGAAAGTGAGATGGATTCGAGAGACTTATGGTTTGAAAATAATTTTCCCGAATCCGCGAATCCGGCTCCGGGATAATTGTTTCCAAATATAAGTGTCTCGAGTTCGTCTTACTGTCCAAAGATCCGAAGCGATCCGTAACCGCTAATGTCCTAGCCCTAGTCCGGATACAACTCAATCTATTCTTGGGAGTGACCTACCTTCATGATAACCTTCAGGGCATTGCTGAATACATATAACCAGGTCTATCACTTTGAGATAACCAGGTGAACATGAGGTACAAGAGTCTGGACCGGAGCCTAGGCACGTTTGGCAAGACTCGTGACATGACCAACACAGACCATCTGAGTTCGCGTACGTCTGAATCGGGCATTCATGGACACATTCCCTGGAAAGGATAGATTCATCAATTGACGAGAATAGAGGATGTCTAAAGTTTTGAAGGAGCATCAATTTAGTTAACGATCGGGAGAGTGATTAATCTCATCAGGATAGATGAAATTTGAATCACTCCATTCGGATGAGAATGAAACAACATGAGTAAACGTCTCTGACATCACAGTTGCTCAGATGATGCATCATCGAATCTTTAGCTTTCGCTGTATACAGGAATTTTTCGGCTCATTTCCACACATCTGGGTAATTCTCTTGGAAATTTGTGATTCGGATCCCAGCTAGAGCAGCAAGAGGGAGCTTGATTGATAAGTATTCTTGATTAGATCTTTCGAAAATTTTCGAGAGATTAGCATTCTTGTACATGCGAATACTGCAATCAATTTTGTAACGATATATGTGAACCGGTTCGACTCTATTGAGATGAATTCATCGGTGGGACAAGCCAAATCCATACTGTCACCGGCAGATAGGACTGCTGATGACTTTCAAACTGTATTATTACAGCTCCTATAAAGACATACAATGGAAATACATCGAATTTCATCGCTTTGATTAACGTTTCATTACGTCCACAATTCAAAGCATTTTCCAAGGTAAGGAACGGAGATACAAACAATCCACCAGCGGTGGGTTTGAACCCTACGACCTCCTCCGTCCTGGGGAAGCGCGCTTCCACTGAAATACCCTAGGTGGCGGGATCAACCTGTTATGTCCAAACCAGAGGGGTTCGGATAAACGACTATATTGAGATTCAGGGAACAGTCTAACGAGCGGGCTGCTCAGTTGCGCCTACCTTCTTCTTATGAGCATGAGATTCAGCATTCACTTCTTGATGGTAGATATGTATATATATATATATGGGTCGGATCAGTATATTTTTAAAAAATCGTGCGCAGCCCCTCCGCGAAATTTCTCTACTGGATGTAGGTACCAAGAGTAGTACTTTGCCCAAGTTTCAGCTCGAGAAAGAATTTTGGGTGCCCGTGGGAATTTTTTGATGTTCGAGAAGAGGCCTTTTTAGACCCTTTTTCAAAAATTTGCCAAATCGATCCAAAGGATCGTAGTGGGGTCCGCGGGGACGGATCCTCTTTGTCATCACGTCAACTTTTAGGGGAGAATTTGACCCCAGCCCAAAAAATTGACCCGCGTATCTGGCGCCAAGAACTGTGAAACGCGATTTTTCCGATTTTGGACCTTTCGTAGAATCGCTGCCATTTTGAGTCATCTCAATATTTTCCAACTCAGCTTGGCTAATTTTCATCGTTCTAAAAATACCTCCATTTTATGCATTTTTTGAAAAATGCTCAACTTGACCAGCTCGCCAAATGTAGGTACCTCCATCAATCGGTCTGAAACTCATGTGAGTTACTCATCAAAGTGTTCCAAGTTCATAGAGAAAATTTCAAGCTGTGTATTGGCCCTCCGTCAGAGCTATGAATTTCTGGAATACCCCATTTTTGCTGTTTTTAGGCGTTTTTTCAAACAAATCCCCACTTGATAATCAGCTCCAACTGCGCATGCGCACATATCTACGACGCTCAGAGTATTTTTATCCAATAGCTGGTACGATTACCTTCAGGGCTCGTCGTGCTCGATTCCCGAAAAAAGGGAGAAAGGGGGACGATTTTTGTGAAAAAAGAGGGACTTTTTGGGGGGACAGGTAATAATGTAAAAAAATGCAAACACCCATTTTTCAGTGAATTAGCCGCAATATTTATTGATTATTCATAAGATCGGATACAAAGTTCTATGAACAAATTATCCAAGCTTATTGTTTATTGCGGCAATCTATCAATAACTTGAAACGTTTAAGTTGATTTCAGTTTCTTAATCG
>JAPYYZ010000199.1:0-31774 GCA_030522705.1 Eretmocerus eremicus | reverse complement strand
TATGGTGCTCAAACGGAAAACGTTCTCGTCCTCCCACTTCTCTGAACGCGAGGACAAGCTCGCGCCGCACCGATCGTGTTCACTCAACATGGCGGAGTGAGGCAGGGTTGCGAGCACGTTGCAACAAAGCTTCGACAAGGAGGAGAATCTGCGAAAATAAGTATCACCACGCGTAATTGGAGGATAGCTCGTTTGTATCCTATCGAAGGGTATCTTGCTCTCGTCAGGGCAACGGTTTGTGTTTGGTTATATGGTTTTCAACGGGAGCTAGGCGTGCTATTGATCGGAGCGATAGCAATACTCGGCGTATTATTTAGCTGGACATTCGCGACTACCGCGGCCTCGACGCTGATGTTTTCGTGAGCGCGAGCTTTCAATAACTTCTTTTACAATGACCACAGTCGTTGATAGCAACGGTACGGGGGGAGCGCCGGGCACGAATGACAATTCGGCGTCGAATAATCATCAGAAGAAGATTGACGAGGGAGACGACGCCGACAACCAAGATGCCGGGAACGAGGACGACGTTATTGGTCTGGATATCGTCGATGTCTTCGAGGACGAAGAAAATCACCAGCCCCGGCGAAGGAGCTGGGATCGAAGTCGCGGCAGGGACGCTCCCAATACAAGGTATCAGCGGCCGGTCGTACATGTAATCAATATCTTACCCTGTGATGAATGTATACATAGATTTAGTCTTTACACTTCAACTCAAATAAAAGCTATTACCCTTGAAGCACTTCTATTCAATGGAATAATGAATGATGCTTTCCCTTCAAAGTCGCTTCTGCACTTTGACAATGGGGATGGCCATTGATAAGAGTGTCAGTGCAGTTACTGTGCTGGAGCATGTCAGTAGTCACTGAACTTCAAAGCCAATATGAGTAATATTGTCTTAAGATCGTATGCACTGGATTACTATGGGAAAAATGATTTCATTCGTGGCTATCATATCTCCAAGGAACACATTGTGGATTGTATACCCATGAGATTATTTGCATCTAATTGACGTTGGATATTAGTATCTCCTAATACAGTTGTTTCACACTGTCAATGGTTGAAACTGCTTTGAATTCTTGGTGAGTGAGCTTGCAGCATAAGAATCCTTGTGTTCAGCAAGCTCTAACCATTCTATTACAGCTTGGAAATCAGCAGTTGCACTTGATCACTTTGTTTGCACGGTAACTAGGTTAAATGGAGAAGGATTGATTCTAATCCATACTAACCATTGTTGCCGATACCACAAGGATAGCATTGAGAATTTCGGTGTTTTTCTCACTAAAAAATAATTATTAATGTGGTTGACATGTGCATGCCAATCATCCTAATTTTCAGAAAAATCAAATCAATTTGTCCTAGAATCACAGGAATTCATACTGAAAAGTTATCAAAAAACTGAGATGATATGAGAAAACTTATCCAGCTTCTCAAAAACCTTTGAACCCATGTATACCACTTTGCTATTGCCAAGGTAGTTTGAGCCTGCTCATATGGCACCAAGGGACTTCCAGAATCCAGCTTGGAATTCTTAACTTTTCCAATGAAGAATCTTGGTAAAAAAATACACAAGCGATTCCAATGATCTAGATGGAAGTTTTCAAATACATTACTGCTAAAAAGATCTACTGAAAATTCCCTCTTGGAGGAACAATATGATTTTCACATTCAAACCCTGCTTCAAAAGTGATCTTGAGCAGCGATGAACTAGATAGAATAAGGAAAATTCATTCCATGCTCTCTGACAAAGTTACAACTCATGTCTGATTAGCTCTCCCCTAATATTTCTCTCCCTTTCTCTCTATCTTGCTCTACTTATAAATTTTCTTCCCCCTTAGTTGTGGGTTTCAACATTTTTAACCCTCATTCCCTACTCCTCACCTCTATAATTGATATTTTTTATCTAATAATCTTTGGTTTGGATTGAATATGATACTCCAAGTAACCAAAACCCATAGCTTGAACTTATTTCCTACTCTATAGTCGCAGTTGATCTAGTGATGTCCCTCATACTCAAAACTATATCATTACTTTTCTTTTCTCGACTCTAATTATAATCATCTTGGTGAATATTATTCCATGACAATGATCTGTATAGTAGTATCTCATGAATCTCAACTGAATGATCTATCAAATGACCTTGATATTTCAGACTAACTTTTTGTATGTAGTCTTGCATTCATAGATGCATGGAAGGCACTAAACTAATTGTTGTCCAAAATATCATGGTCTATTGAGAAACAACTATTAGATGAAATTGGCGATTCGATGACTTCTTCTGAGAAGAATCTATGTCTGTTGAATGCATTCGTGATATCAAATCTATCCAATGCTCTAATCGTGACCTCCTGTAGGAGATGGGGCAGAAGTGTTTTCCTAAGTCCAAATGATGCAATGTTTATTACAAGATGAGTCAAGAAAGTGTAAAATGCAGTGCTAGTGTGATGTGTAACTTCTGCATTTCTGTGTTTGAAAGTGTTAAATGGCTATAAAGTGATATTATTGTGAAGTGTCTGGTGATGGTGTAAAATATTTAAGGCCAGTGTCGGAGTGACTGATCATTTTGATCTCTGTGCAAAGAGATTATGGAAGTGATCGATTTTCATGGGAAAGAAAGGAAAAAATACTGAATACCAATCCAAAATGTGGAATATAATACAATCTTATTTCATTTCTCTTTGAAGGTAGAACATTCTTGATGCGTATGTGAATATGGCAAAATTTTAGATCACCTATTCTATTGGTATCACTCAGAACATTCCTCAGATCTTTTGACAAGATTGACAAAATTTATATCTGAGACTCTCAGAGTCAATTCAAATTGGAAAATTAAAAGAGCTCCAATGGAGTGTGTGGTATTTCAGATGACGTCCTTGAACCTGTTCCTCATCACAGCCTATATCCTATCTAGATTCCAAACAGTATTCCTTACCCTTTGCCCTTTCTCGTTCATTTCTAGATTTTAATGACTCAAAAAGAATACTTGGTTGACTTCCATTTTATGAAGCCTAGTTCACTTCTAGCATTGTGATTACTATTGAATTCTGAAATTTTCTCTTGGGTTCAGGGAAAAAGTCGACATTGACTATACACTCAGAGAGATACTTATACATTTGGGATTTTCTTGGATTATCATCCATCCTGAAGATCCTGCAAAATACCCTAAGAATCACCCCAAACCCTAAAACCATCCATCCTCTTGCTGACCAGGACAGACCAATAACATGTCCATTTCTTTGTGTGATTATGATCCGAGTATTTGAATTTTAATTTTGTTCACCATTCCACTCGTATGTACCTTGGTCCTGAGATTGTGTGGTCAATAGTGATTTGGAATGGCAGACTTTGCTAGTTTATGAGTGCTTACATGTTTCTACATGTTTGTTCTAAATGATGATTCCAAGAAATAAGATTTGATGATTGGATGATCCCAAAGATCAATGTTTGGATATCAGTTTACTTTGAAACTGCTCTGCCAAACTTCCACCATCAAACTCATCCTGCAAGATGCAAGCTCCATCTGAGAATACTTAGATTTTTCAGAGGCTTCCTCAGCTCTGAAAATATAAGATGTATGTTTAATACCATTTGCGGATTTCCCGCAAATCAACCGGCCTCAATTTCGTGTTATATGCAAGAGTACTCTTGGTAACTCTATTAGGAAGTACAGTTCTTCCTGATTCAACCCGTCAAATTATTGAGGGTTTCTCATTCTATTTACAGATTACACTTCTAGAGAGTGAGAAAAGTTGACCTTTCAAGGTGTTTTTGCCAACTGTATCTGGGAAATTTCTCCCCTCCATTTGAGAAGTGGATCAAATCCTGGAATGTGCTTTGATTTCCTACTTTGAATCTTGCTTCTATTGTGGTTGAAGGGTCTTGATTACATCTGAAAGCTTTTGTGACGGCACTCAATTATCGAAATTACGACCGAAAATCCCATCTAGGCTGCACTCAAGTTGAGAGCATCTTGAGGAACTACACTGGTTTGGGAGGGCTGTACAACCCAACTTACAACTGTAATAACTTTTTTTATTCCACCAATGGAGGCACTTTAGTAATCAGACATGACCTGTCTGATTTGGTTTACTGAGTTGAACAAATTAGATGCAATAGAGTTCATGGTTCTCACACCACATCATATATTTCAAAGTTCACAACATAAGTAAGGGCAGCTCTCAACATAAAAAATAATGATGTGTGCATCTACAACAACTCATGCATACAAAATGCTGTGTCAAGCCCATGTATTAATTCTACATGGCATTGGTCTGTTCTATTTATTGTTTGTGAATCTTTGAAAAAATCATATAATTGATTGAAAGGAAGATGGTTCTAATTGCATCGTGTGGTGAAGCATGTGATATTCAAGAGTTTCTATGCTCTTTAAAATTGGGAAGACTTACACCAAACCGAGACGTACTGCGTGTGACTTGTCTAGCTTTCAAAATCTATTGCATTTGCATTGTTGACACATGTAAATTGTTGCTTGCGTCAATTTGATCGTTGTAGCCTCTCATAACCAGATCTCGCTGATCAGTTTCCTCAGTCCAGGATGGGTGATACTCGATTTGCCAAAATTGGTGTGCTTGCGAGTTCCATTCTAAGAACAGTTTTGCATTCAAGAACTTTGCGACTACTGTTGAAGGTGTCCCTATTCTTGGGCGAATTATGTATTAGTCGTGGTGATTCACGCACATGAATTGAAAATATTGATGCTTATTGAAATATCACGAGAATCCAGTGCTCCGGAACTCTTACATCTGTTGACGAATGATCACGATGTTGAAGCTGATCATTCGTTACAGTACTCGCTCCCTGCAATCAGTCTTCGAAGCTCGAAATTTGATGTTATGAATTATATCGTGTACAAAAATACCAAGCAAAGCTGATAATTATAGGGACCAAGAAAGAGAACGAGACAGAGACAACTTCCGAGGAAGGCGAAGATCCCGCAGCAACGACAAACGCCGATCCCGCAGCGATGAGAGGAAGAATGAAGCTCGCCGTGATCCCAACAAAAGTAACAAAGACATCGAACAAGACAAAATGAAAGCAAAGAAAGATAACGACAGTAAAATTTTAGCCGAGAAAGAGAAAGCTATAAAAACTCTACTCGATTCCGATGAGGTCGTGCCGCCTGGGACCGAGGGCGAGGCCATCCAGGTCCTCGCCGTCAAGACCCAGCAGCAGAAGGACAAGGACAAGGAGAACGACAGCCGGCGAAATAAGAAGAGCCCGGAGCAGCCGCGAAAGCGCAGCAGAACTCCGATTCGCGATCGCTTGGGCTTCAGAAGACGCGTCAGCAGGAGCCCCATTCGAAGGAGCCCCCTCAGGTCGCCGATTCGCCGCAGGAGCCCGATCACGTTCAGTCCCGATCGCGATCGACGCCGAAGGAGGAGCCCCCTCCGCTTCAGCCCGGACGACCGACGGCGCAGGAGCCCCGACAGAGACGGCAGCCTGGAGAGGAGGAGAGCCAATAGACGGCGAATTCGCGAGCGCGAACGGTAAACTGTCCAACTGATCCTCCCTGACTCTTGTTCAAAAGCTTCCGTGGAAGAGCTTGCAAGTGAGACAAGTGGCATGTTTGCATTATACACGAATTATGTACGATCATGTGATTTTGTAAACTGATGGGGTGAAATTTTAGATGGTGCGAGTGAGCCGGTCTCCTGAGTTTCCTTCGAATCCCTCGTGGCGCTTCTCGAGCTGGTGCATCCACGAAACTTTTGAACGAGTCATGAACCCACCCTGAGACTGGCAGATGTGTAAACCGTCTGCAAAATGAAATTACGTTTATGAAAATCTTGTGCTAGGCTCGACGCTAGGAGGAGAAGCCGGTCTCGCGAGCGTCACAGCAACGAGAGGAACAGGAGCAACAGCGGCGACCGTCGCAGGCGCTCCAGGTCGTACGACAGGCACAGCCCGGCTCGTCGCAATCGTCGCCGATCGAGTTCCCGCAGCCCCGCCCGCTCGCCCAACCGCGGCGCCAGAAAGCGCTCGCCTTTCCTCAGCGAGATCGCCCGCAAGCTGCAGTCGGACTCGCTGAAGCAGGACAGCCCGGGCGTCAACGGGCCCGCCCTGCCGCACCCGGTCGGGCCCCCCGGCATGCACGCCCTCAACCCCGGAGCGCCGCCCTTCATACCGGCGCCAGGGGGACCACCGGGCATCCAGCCGATCGACCCGAGGATGATACAAGCCAACGGAGGACTGCTTGCCGGGCCGGGTATGCCGCCGCTGGGCCCGGGCGGTATGCCCCCGGGCCCCATGGAGATGCACCCGGGCGGCCCGATGATCCACCCCGGAGGCCTCATGCCCGGACCCCCGGGTCCCCCTGGGCCGGGCTTCATGGGCTACGACGGCCCGCCCCAGGGCCCGGGCATGGGCTTCGACATCGCGCCCCGGGGCCCGGCCGACTTCCCGGCTGGCCCGGTCATGTACAACCAAGTGAATCCCATGCCGCCCATGAGCGTCCTTCCGCATCCCATGCGCCCCATCTCGCCCCAGCCCGTTCCCGCGCCCGGCCAGGGCCCCATCCTCTTCCCAGGTGTCCAGGGGCCCGCTGCGGCCAAGCCCGCCCCGGCCCCGCCGCCCAAGTACAACAGCAAGCCCAGGAGGTCGCCCAGCGAGGAGAGGTACCGCGGCCGACACCGCGAGGAGCGCGTCAAGACGCCCGAGCCGCCCATCATATCCGACTTCAAAGTAACGACCCTTTACAACATGACGAGAACGTCCCGCTCTGTTTTCCGATTTTCGCATGCTCGAGAGATCTCTGTCGCGGTTGCTGAAATTGCGCCGCGAATCGTTGCGATCTCTGCGAGCATGCTTCGCTTCTGCATCATGAATCTGAGTAGTTCTTGCCCTTACAGCCTGCTGAGAAGACCAGTCACACGAGCCTGTCCAGCCTGCTAGAAGCCTCCGTCTCGATGAAAGGTGCGCAGCCAATTGTTCATGCGTTCAATAGATTGCTCGTAGTCAACGCGCGTTAGAGGCTCTCGTTACTTCGCGCGAGTGTTGATTCGTGGAAGAAGCCCTCGATTCTACTGCATGTTGGAGAGAAACGAAAGATGTGTTTTGTGTGATGAATTTTATCCCAAGTTGACATACATCATGGTGTGAAATCCTGAAATTCTCAAAGAATTTCTTTTGACCCTGGAAAAGCTGGAAAACTCGGGGAATTTCCGCCAAGATCCTGGAATTTCATGAGCGTTTCCTTCAAACTGCTTTGCAGAATTGATTCGCCCCAGATGAATTTGAAAGAAAAGATGATTGCGTTAAATTTATTATTTTGAGATGTTTGCTGACAAAATGTTCAAATGCATCCTTAAACGGACCAACCTCTACCAGCTTACGAAGTATTTTTCTTCCGGAGGATCATTTTACTAACTAAATAACAATGCTTTTAAAAATTCATGTAATGAATATGTACCAAATTACACCATCGAATGCATTTGGATGAAATATTGAAAAAAAAATCGTCTGATATGATCTGCCAATAAACTTGGAATTTCATCCAATCGAGTCTGGAAGACCTGGAAAACTCGGGGAATTTTCTAAATCGAGTGGAGTAGACACCATGTACATGTAAGAACTCGATTCATGTAATAAATCTTGTTTGTCACTCTAGATTCGTCTGGTATGGTGCCATCCTTCAGAGGTGAGTTGATGATTTGTCTGCGAGCGCAGTTGCACTCGAGCGCGAAGCTGACGTTTGAAATTTGTTGGTTGGTCGACAGGCTTCAGACCCGAGATAGTGCGCCAGTGCGAGAAGGCGCTGCGCAGCCTGCCCGCCGAGGACCCGCGGCTCAAGATGAAGGGTCGCTTCTTCCTCGAGCCGGCCAAGGAGGTGGCCAAGGAGGACGCGAAGCCGAACGAGTCCAACTCGATTCTGCTGCGCAAGGGCCGCACCGAGATCCACTGGAGCGAGGAGGAGAACCAGCTGTGGGACAGGACGAGTCCCGGCGCCCTGGAGCGCAAGCGCGTCGTCACCCACCAGAAGATCTGCCAGACCGAGGAGCCGCTGCGCGAGTCGATCGCCGTGCAGGTCGGCGACCAGCGCGTCATGGCCGACGCGACGACCATGGTGACGCCGCTCGACTTCCAGGAGGAGTCGCCCCGGCCCCGGGCGCCCCACCCGCTCCAGCAGCACCAGCAGCAGCTCCTGCAGACGACGCAGATGGTGCTCGAGGAGCAGCAGAGGCTCGCCGCCGTCGCCCGGGCGGCGGCCGGCGGCGCTAACGTCGTCGCCGACTTCGACGCCAGGCACGAGTGGGGCCAGAGGGACAACTTCGACCACGTGGCCAAGCTGCGCGAGAGCGACGACCTGCGCTGGACGCTGAGTCGAGATCGAGGGCAGCAGCAGCAGCAGCAGGGCGTGCCCTGGACGCGAGGCTTCTCGCCCAACAGGCAGCAGGACAGCATCGACCACATGCACGGGGCCGCGGGTGCCGCCGGCGCGGGGGTCGGCGGGCCCATGGGCCTCATGGACCCGAGGCTCGGCAACAACGCGATGGTGGACGCGGCGGCCGCGCTGCTGGCGGCCCGCGGCGCCGGCGGCATCGACGCCATGGGCCGGATCGGCATCGAGCGCGGCGCCAACATGCTCGACAGGCTGATGAACTCGCGGGTCATGGACGCGCGCGAGAGGCTCATGGAGCAGCGCGGACTCGGCATGATGGGCGCCAACGCCGGCATGGGCATGCTCGACCCGAGGGACATGGGCGACGTCGACCAGAGGGAGATAGACATGGACCTGATGCGCGAGCGCGAGCTCATCCGCGAGCACGAGCAGATGATGCTCGACGACTTCGAGATGCGACAGAAGCAGCAGCAGCAGCAGGGCTTCGCTGGCGGATTCGGAGGTGGGGGTAGGACGCCCATGGACCTGGTCGAGAACGAGCAGGACGACGAGCCGCCGATGGACGACGACCCCGAGGAGCTCGAGATCATAGAGGAGAGGCTCGGCAGAGACAAGCCCTGGCAGCAGCAGCAGCAGCAGCAGCAGCAGAGACCGGCCGCGTTCAACAACGCGAGGGGAGGCGCCGGTGCCAAGAGGCCCTTCCGCGGTAGGATAGGCGGGTACCGGTCCTAGTGCCGAGCCGAGCTCGACGGCGCGTCGGAGCCTCCCGTCAAAACCATGTCCTCGGAACCACCGTCTGAGCGATTGTACGGCCGCCGTCGCGTGACCGAGCCCACGAGCAAAATCTGATGAGAGCGAGGCCTCCCGTTCCGCGCTTGCTGTCGCGAGATACTGTCCCGCGCTACTTTATCGTGTACATAGCGGAGAATCGGACATTCTCGATTCGCGTTTCTCCTTGAAGATAGCTTGTTTTTTTCTATTCTGTTGCGGATGTACGCCGTTTCTCACTTTTCAAGTCAGTCCCGATACCAAGCTGTAGGTAGAAGTAAAGCCAAAGCCTCTGTCATAGTTGCAGATATGAGTAAGTTACTCTTGGTAACGTCTAAGAACGTTTCATCATTGTGTATTTTAAGAATCGAGCTATTTTAGTCCTATTCTTCTACTACTTAGGCCCTAAAAGTGGGTTTCTGCCATTTTTAGGTTTGTTCAACGCGCTGCATCTTTAAAAATGATTTTTTTATACGTACATGTAAGTAGATCGTGGAATATCACATTTTTACCGATGTTCCCTTCTCAATGAATATCTGTATAGAATTATCGCTGTATCTACAATAAATTGTCATAAGGTAAATTGATAGATTTGATAATATCGGAACCTGGTTCGTATAACATTCCCATTACGAACGTATAATCATCGTAAAATTCGAGAAGAATTTGTTGTACGAAGAACGGATTTTTTGGGAAGGCCATTTGTTTATCTGAAGCATCATTTCTCACTTCTATCGACATGAAATCCAGAAACAACATTCATGCGGAAACATCAAAACCAATTTCGAAGGTACCGTTATTCTCCAAATCTAATGGGCAGGCGATGACAAAGAAAATAGATACACAGGTAAGAGACATTGATCGAGATGGTAAATGATCATGTGGTAATTTCAGATATTTCAGTCAAACTCAGAGCATGTTTTTTATTTCATCTCCATTTTAGAGTGACATTCAAAAGTGGAATTGAAATAGATCTACCATGGTTTCAATGAACTTTTGGTTCCAATGCATACTCAAATATTTCGCACCACCGGTCGTTTTTAGATGTACGTGATTATCAATTTTCATTATTATATGAGAAGTCATCCTGTAAATATACGCTCTTATATCATCTAGATCTGTCACTACATAATTTGTGCACTGCTCTGAGTTTGGAACCCAGATATTCAACGTATCGCGGCCTTTGAAGACATTGTCATACAGATCTTTTGCTTCAATGTCTTCTAGACCGCTATGAGAATAATATTGAGTTTAACGACTCGATTTGTCGTGGCATATCGTAATCAGATTTACGTGCCCTACTGTTTTAAACGGTAAATGTAAAATTTCTCAGGCAAACAATGTGAGGTATATAATAATGGTAATAACCGTACTTGGCAGCACCGGCAATACAGTCATTCCATTCCAAAGTCAATGAATGATACCCGTTAACTAAAGAGTCACGACAACATATTTTTTGAGCGAATGGATACTAAAAAATCTTCACACTCAGGTCAAACTGCGACGTCGATGGCAGTTACTCCCAGAGGAGGACAAAATCGTTTCGGTGTGGGTACAAAAGTCTATCAACTGTAAAGCCACCCCTTCGTTGCGTGGATGATAATATTGGTGAGCCAATTCTACACACACTTGTACAAATACTCGACAAAATAACTATGGTGACGTTTGATTTTGAGATGCACGGATCTGAAATGATTCCAACCGCATCTACGGAATAGTGCACTTCACACTTGGCCAAATTGAATACTCAGAGCGTTGATGTGGTCGATCGTTAACGTCGAATTTTTCGGCCTTTTTTTCTGTCTTCATTGCATGCAAAATAGGAAAAAGCATTTTCCGCCTATAGCAAACCCTTGATGTTACTGCGACTCGCTCATTTGTCCAATTTGATTGTCGGCTACCAATGAACTGGTCTAAATAGAATTTTTGGACTTCATTTATTAGTTCACAAATCAAGAGACGTTAATGCACTCGTCTTTTATCCTCAAAGAATTGGAGATTCTTTTGACGATCGAAATGGTACCAATGGTTATCTTCCCAAATAGCACAACTTTTGAAAGTTCCTGTCTTGCATGCAAGTTCCGCGTTATATTGAACCCACTGCACTCTCTATCATTCATTCGTGTACACGAGAGTTTAGATGAGAAAACCTCCACCAGTGCTTGCAAAATGCTTGGAAAACAATTGATCCATTGCCAATAAGCGGAAGCGCTCGAGTTTGCAAGCGCACCAACGACCGGTAAAACGCGCGGAGGCCCCGGATTTCGCACAGCTTGCGCCTCCCATGCGCCCGCTATATGTATCCATCGAAGCTGGGACGGCAGCCGTGTCATTTTTCACAACACGGCGGCGATGCGCGAGGGGCGCGCGCACTACGCCCCCGCCCAACATATATATATGCTATCGAGCCGCAGTCCAGCGACCCCGGGAGCGGTGTCTGGGATAGTTTTCGCGCTCGAAACTTGCGGCGTGCAAAGTGCACCGTTGCGCTCCTTGAACAAGTTTCAATGTGATCCGTGACGTGTTCGTTCTAGAAATGGGATGAACAGAAACAGTGCGGTCTGTGTGAAATGCAATTCTGCCGCGGCGCAAGCTGAGCTGCAACAGCGCGCCCGCACGTGCTCCGCAAGCTCTCGGTGCTTTTGACCCCGCGCGGACGAGTTCATTGCGAAAGCCGGTCGCGGCGATGTGACACGCGCTATAGGAAGTGTCCAGTGACGATCCTGTCGATATTTTGATAGCAGTGCAAGTTACTTTCGCGCACAGTCGATCGGAAATCGAGCAGTAGCCGCAAATCTGCAAGCCGCTTCCGCACGCAGAGTTGGAAATAAAGCTGCACAGTGGCGGCGGCGGCGGCGGCGGCACTCGACTCGACGGCCTGTTGTTGTCAAGCGCCTCCCCTCCCCCCGACCGGCCGTCTCGCGGCGCGCGCCTCCGCCGAGCAGAACAGCTCGTCTCTCTCTCTCTCTTGTTGCATCCAATGCACCGCAGAAACTATGCACTCGGCAGCAGCAGCCTGATGCACCGCTGATTCGCCTCAGCCACCGTCGTCCGATACGTGAGAAAAAGTGACGCACTTGTTCCTTGCTGCAGCCACGCAAACGCTGCTCCGGTCTCGAGGGTCGCAGACGACGCCTACTGTACCTAGGTTGTAAATGTAGTCACGGCGACGAGGAGTATGCGATGTAGCTTTTGCGGGCCGGGACGACGACGACGAGGAAGCTGTCGAGGAGTCAACGAGCCGCGGCGTGTGTGGGCGCCGCTGGCTGCACGTCCAATATAGCTGTACGGAGAAAGAGGGAAAAGGGGGGAAGGATAGCTCGCTCTGCTACTCCCCTCGTGAGCGCGCTCGTGTTGGTGCGTCCGTGTGACTCGCTGCGTCTCTGTCGGTCGCTTGGCGGGCGGCTGGCTCGCTCTCGACGCTATATGCTGTCGCCGTGCGGCCGATCCGATGCTAGCGCGCTACTGCTCGTCGTCGTCGTCGCAGCAGCAGTGTAGCAGCCAGTCCGTCGACGTGTATACCCACACGCACGTCCGCGCGCGCGAGAGACGGAGACGGGTCGTCGGCCCGACGAGCAAACGGCGACGCGCCCCGTGCACGTCGTCCCCGTCGTCGAGACGCGAGTGTCAGCTGCAAAGTGCCAAGAAGAATAATAGTGCGGTGCCCAGTGCTCGCTTCTGTTGTTGAGTGCTCTCGTGCGGCGGTCTGAGCTGTGTGCAGTGAGCAGCAGCAGCCCGGGCCGAGCTGCATCAACGACCCTGCCGACGACGCGATAGGCGCCGCGCGTCCAGCGACGCGATGCCCACCCGAGGACTCTCCCGGCAGCGGAGCAGCCCGTCGCAGGTGAGAGCAGCCTCCGACACCACGTGAGGAGGTTATGCCCGCGCGCGAGCCTGGCCTAGCCAGCGAAAGGGGCACTGGCCGCCCCTCGCCCGCCCCGTGACTTTGAGGTTAGGATGCTCTCAACGGTCGAGTGGCTCTCGCGTCGCCCGCCCCCAGCCCCGTGCGTGCCTCTGCAGCGTGAGCTGCACGCCCGCGACGATGCACCCTCGACCAGCGCTTGCACCGACTCCTGCAGCAACGACGCGGCCGCTCCGCACCGGAGCGACGACTCTGTTTTTCGCTGTCGCTGTTGTTGGCCGGGCACCGCTGGCTGTAGTTGCCTCGAAGGCGGATCGTCGCACCGTGGCGTTGGGATTCCTGGGGCACGTCGCGACCCGGAGACACGCAAAGCTTCGTCGAGTCGCTCCGGGAGCAGACGGACGCGGGGCCGAGGTAGAGCCCGACATCGCGAGCCCGCGCCCGAGGCATCGACATAACCTATACAAGCGGCCCGTGTGCTCGGCGCGCGCGACAGACAGGAGCGTCGAGGATGATTGCCTTGCTCGTGAAGCGTCCCGTCGTCGTTCTATGGCAACCTCATCGGGTGCAGTGACCTCCGATCGAGCCTGCGAAGCAATATTTTGCAACGCGACCGTGCCGCGATAGGGCCCGTGCACCGAATACGCGCGAAACGCGACGGTAAGCAAGAGGCTCGCGGTGACCTAGCAGCATGACATTTTCGACCACGATTATCGCATCTCCTCGGCTTCTCGAGTGCTTCCTCGGTATAGCTGGGAGAATACCCGCTCTGGTCAGCCCTGCCTACGTGCTCCGAAACGATTTGGCCGGCACGGCTGTGAGCCCACCGAAAACGGCCTGAAATGGGGACACACAGTCGATACAAGCGTCGTCGACGTCGTAGTTACTCCGCCACCGCGAGCTTAGCGCGCCCGATTGGCAAATGAAATTGCGTAGGATTTCGCGCACGAGAGGCAGCTTTATTGGGAGTGCGGGCCTCCGTCGAGCCGAGTCTCGCGGGCGCGCACAATACGCGCGCGAGAAGGCCAAAGGTCGCCGAGCGCAGCGGCGTATCATTCGAAACACGTCGCTCTTCCCTTCTGCTCCTCAAGCGTGTACCCATCTCTTGCTCCGAGTCTTCTTTCGGCAACTCTTCTTTTGCGCTCAAATGTCAGTTCGTCATACCGCTTTGACAACACTCGCATCGCGTTCTCCTCGGCTCCATGCTCAGGAAGCTGAATGTCTCAGCTGATGCTTCGGGCACATCAGATTTTTCTAACGTCACTGGCACACAGAATAACGACCGATATGTCGACACCTGTTCGGAAGTTCGGAAAGTAGTAGCAGACGGAACGAGATTTTCGCCAGTTAAACTTTCAATTTGCATACGCGTCTGTGTTTATTACATTCTAGAGCGGTTAAAGTAGAATGTTTTTAGTGCTGTCTTCGCGTCATTTGAACGATTCGTACGAGGAGATTTAGATGCATTTTGATTTCTCCTGTTTCCCGCAAGGTTCCGGCAAGAACGCGATTTTCCTCGCACAATCAGCTGTTGCGTTGAGTGTACTTTTTGGTCTCTTTCATTTCATTCTATATTTTGGAATGTCAACTAAAACTACCGACTTATACTCTTGATCGATCTTGCTTACCGTGTATACGATAGACTCATTATCATTCATCGCTAACACTCAAATACAGTGCAATGACAAAATATTCCACAGTCACGTGTAGAAGCCCTCGTAGCAACATAACATCTTTCTGGTCCACAGAAAATTATATTTGCAACTGCTTTTGAGCGCATTGATGAAAATTATAGTGGGCCCTTCAAATGTTCCACGATTGCTCAAAACATCGCAGCCTCCATTCATTCACTAGTCGCAGATATCGTAAGATTATTCTCCAGCAAGACAACCTTGCAGAACAATTACCGTATCTCATACCAATCTAGCTCAACGAGCGCTGGGCAAATTGTGCATGATGGTAAGATAACGAGGACGCCTACTCTAATTTTGCAGTCTTTCCAAAATACAATTCTATTTCTTAACAACATCTTCGGTGCTCTCGACAAAAAATTACTGCTCATTTTTCCTCTCGATTTTCAAAACATTCGATTGCCGTTACCAGATAAATTGGAGAAAGTTTAGGGATTATCTAACCTTGATTTTTTGTGAACTTTCAACACTTGATGTCGGAGAATCTGATTACATGGAAAGAGCTTGCTAGTACAACTTGACTTCTGAGATCAAAATGAATTCAACAATTATCGAAACACACGATTATTCAGAAACGTGACTTCCAGGAAGCCAATATCTTCTCAATGAAAAGGCTTATTATACTAGTGTTCATTTCAGGGTTTCCCTCATCTCCTTTCATATAAAAATTGCATTATGTAAAAAAAAACGCTAATCATTTTCTCGCGAAAGGACCTTATGATTTGAGTTCCACAAGTATTTCCTTTCTCCAAAATCATCTTGCCTCCCCAACAGTCTTCAGTAGTGAAGCAAGATCTGCTTATTTCACGCGCCTCTGCACGAATCGAATCTTTGGCATCTGCACTATTTACCAATTTATAATGGAAAAAATGTTTCAAATCCTTCAAAGTTGCTAATTGTTATGATTTTTTGCCAATCCAACTGTCATATTACACAAGTGTAGAATTTGTTAAACACTGATAGAATGTGGGAATTTACATCTGTTTGAGAATAAAGATAGGCAGCAAAGAACTCGAGAGGTAAATAATGTTACTGCAACTTTTGTTTTTCGCACTGTACTCGCGTGTCGCGTAGTGTGGGCAAGCGGCACGCCGACGAAGTAATTAGAAACTGCGAGTTTGAGGTTATTCCTGTAGACCCTGTCCTCCAGAGCTACAGTTCCTAATTGCTCTGTGCAGTCGACCTCTTTCAGAGTTAAAATCATCGCACTTGATTCCCCCACCTTGCCCCCGACTTCTCTTCCCTTTTTTGTTTTTTTTAACCTCAATGCCAGCAACATTTCAAGATTCCTAGAATCATGATGCTGCACGATTCACGCACAAATTCTTGAACAATAAAACAAGAAATGAAAAATCGGGTATTAATTCTCGACATCCGTCCGAATTTGGAAAGTTCAAATAGTTGTTACTAGTTCCTTAAGAGAACTAAAATACTCGCGACTGAACTACGTGGAAATACTGATGTATAAGGAGAAGGATATTGCTTCAGGACGATTATTAACGTCTGTCATGAAGGATAAGAGTATTTCTCTTGATATTCATTAAAAAATCTGTAAAAAGTTTTCAGATCATTCTAAACGATTGATATTATGTATAATTATTAATTATTGATAGAGTTATACAACATAACTGTTGAGCTGAATAAAATGAATGCAAAATACCACTATCTCAAAACACCATAGCAGCAGAACGAGTGTCATCCCCGTGCTTGAGTACGTAGTAGCTGGTAACTGGACGCGTTGAAATTAACTACTGCCTATCTTCAGCAACTCAGTAATTCGCACGCGGGTTTTTTTTGTAAAACGATTGGAATATTTACTGTTATAAATCGTAATCCGAGGGAATATAGAATATTTGTTGACATTATAGATAAGTGCAAAATATATAAGTTGCAGGAAAAATCGATTTGGGATATCTTCCGGTGAAAATACCAATCTCCACTATGAGTACAACAGTGTCAGTTCATGATTTTTCTTGGCTAAGAGTTCCTGGCATCTTGCAATTAAAGCACCGCTTTTACTTCCGAATCGAATCGAAAAAATTGAGGCTTAGTCGCCATGGTACCAAAATATGCTGCTGAAAGAGATGAGCAGTATGCTTTCTCAATTTGCGATTGCAAGTGGCAACTTTTGGGAACATTGGGAAATTCCCTGCTGAAAAAAACTTCCCAATGCCCAAGGGTGTCCATGTGAAACAACAACATCTATTCTATAGAATCCAATCAGTATCTGTTCTACGTGATCCCATGGGATATCTTAGCACCGCATGGGGTCACATGGGATTCCGTGGAAAAAAATATGGTACGGAGGCACCGGTGCCCATGGTCCACTTATTTTATTCTCCTTGAATTTTGTTGGTGAAGGCGAATTAAATTCTTCTTAAACAACGATGACAGCGTACTAATTAAACTTATTTTCTTGTCTCTGAAATGCTACTCGTTTGTTTCCCTAAACCTCCTCTACCCTAATTACAGGATACTGTTACGTCCAATCATGTAACGTATGTGGACTGCGGGAGCCGGTGCCCACGTACCATACCTTTTTCCACCACGGGATCCCATAGGCACGAGATGTCAAGATCTTACCACGAAGGGTCTCGTGGGATCTCACGGTCTCCCATGGGATACCATGGGATGGTATGGGAACATCTCCCAGTGAGATCCCACGAGGTACCATGAGATTTTAAGGTCTTTTTGTGAGCAGGCATGTGAAAACAAGAAATGCTCGAAGTCGGCAGAAAAGTTTCGAAAAGAGGTGGTTTTTTAAAATAAAATGTGGACAATGCACACCTAAATTATTACTTCGATTGCATCAATCTCTTCAAGATCATCACAAATTTTAACACGGACATTGATGATACATCTAATGGTGGCAGAATGTTTCATAACGAAGGTGCGTAAGTTGTTGTACTAGATTTTTCCCAAATCGGCATCTTCTTTGAACCATCAAATATTCATCAACATCTGCTAGATTGCCTACATGTCAGCACTGTGACACTCGCTTAAAAGGGTGTTACATCATACCTGTAGTCAGCGCAACTCGGAGCGATTTCTTACGAGAGATGTTTCGCACACAAATACGAAGCAAGAGTAATCTTTACAGTATAACATTTCGATACAAGGGCGTAAACGCTGGTTTCCGCATTTCAAAAGATATTCGGCCCGAGCTTAGGGCAAGAGACTACATTATCACGAGAAAAATCGGAAACTATTACGCCCAGTACTTATCGTAAGAGATATTATTGTGATTTTCTGTGAGCAAATGAAAATCAATGACCAGTGCCCAACTCACTTTCTTGTGTTGATTTCAACTGGGGTTCCAAAATCATCCAAGCTCATTTTTAAAAATCAATGGTAATATTGCCACGAATATCTTCAGATCTATAGACGGAAATTATATATTGTTTTGAGAAAACAAAAATAAGCGGGCTCATTCAGTTTTGATGAGTAGTGTTTTCTGGAGTTGATGCATTTACGGAACTCCCTCCTCCTTGTCTCACTTACGATCTGATACGATGGCAAAACTACAATCACTTGAGCTGCATGCACTAAGGCAAGTGTTTCCTGAACCATTGTCGAAGAATATTCAGTTGTCTAATAACTCGCTTACAAGTCGTGTATGCGAAAAATTTTTGAATGTCAAGGTCTAGACTCAATATCACATGCTTTCCTATCACAATGAGCTATGAAGTTCATATAAATTGCAGATTGTATTTCGCATACTTGTATTAGCAGCATTGTCAGCATTAATATTAGTGTGGTCAACCAAAACATGAATATTTCCGAATTTATTACGCTTGAGGTCAAATTTGCTGTCTCTCTGGGAGTAAATATGATCGGTTTTTTGTTGCATATGTCGAGAAGGGAGTTCTTCAGGTAGAGCAAGAACCTTGGTGAGTTTCATCAAAAGTATAGCAAAAAATGCCATTTCATCGATTTTTCCAAAAGAAAACTACTCGAGTGCCGAAATTTGGGGTCAGAATGATCCGCTGATGAAACAATGGTTTTTCAACTTGTATCTAGTCTTAGAATCCGAAAAACAAGCTCCTTTGACGCATAGAGGTCATTGAAATTTCCTAAATTCAAAAACCCGCACCAGTGTCAAAAATCTACGTTTTTCAGATTTTGCTGATTTTGCTTGAAGAATCGAAATTCTGTGGATACAAAATTCAATAATCAATCCGCCATACCGATTCCGGAAGTATCTTCCCCTGTGTATTTTTGCCCTCCTAAAAAATGATGCCGGTGGTTTTATGAGAGGCGTAAATAGAAATTCGGAGTACAGGCCAATGAATTTAAACAAATTTCGCCGAATTCAAGCAATTTTCTGTGAAACTCGACTATATCCGTTATTTTTGTCATTCGTGACTCCGCAAAGGTGCATTTTTTTTCGTTGTGCGTATAACTTCAGGAAGCCTAATTCTGACTGGTGAAAAGTGAGAGATCGTTCATTAGGACGTTTGTCACGGAGAAGAGCAAAATCCAAGTCGTATTCTGAGCATTTTTTGGAGGTAATTCGAGAGAGAGACCGCTGAAACGTTCTGACTATGAATCTTTCTTTTTACACGAGGTATCTGGAATAATTTTACTTGAAACTACACTTTGAACCAAAGAAAATGCATTCTCACGGAATCAAAAATATCCTTTGTCAATTTCAAGAGCTTTCGAGATTCTAGAGATAAATTGGTTAAATTCAATGGAAGACTGAATTCATTGGATGCTACCCCGATTTTGATCCGCCCATGCCTCGTAGAACCACCGGGGTTGCATTCCGAAGATCGAAATAAATAGGGGAAATTATATTTCCGTATTGATTTTGGCCTAATAGAACACAGCATTCGCAAAAGCTTTGATTTAAGAAAAATCAGCAAAATCTGAAAAACGTCAATTTTTCACGCTAGTCCGGTTTTTTGAATTCAGAAAGAGCCATGATTCTAGAGATCGAGGGAGCTTGTTCTTCGGATTTTACGACAAATAACACGTAAGACAATCGTTTGTTTTATCAACGGATCATTCCGGCCCCAAATAAAATAGCGTTTTTGCTCTATGTTTGATGAAACTTCAAGGTTCGGGCTCCCAAAAAAGACATCATATTTGGCCTCAGGCGTATCGATTTTTTTCGCTCACCCTAATGGATATGCTGTAGCTATAATACACTTCCTTCCGTAGCCCTTGGATTTCGGAAAAAATCTCTGCGTGAACGGGTACAGCGTAAAGTTAGAATTGTTCGCTTGAAAAAAGGGAGAGATGTACCAACACGCAGACCCGACATCGTAACATAGATGCACCAGTCAATAATCATTAGTCACTCGTTTTCAATATCGACTCGGAACCGAGGGACTTCTACCGATTGATGGTTTTCTTTCTGCGTTAAGAGTTCTTGACTCGATGAATTACCAAGACGTGTGCGCCCGCCCCCATTCAATCCTGCAAGCGAAAGCGCACGAATAGAAGAAGAATGGAAAATTTTCGGTTCATTCATCGCGATCAGCACAAACGCCTTACTGCGTTCATCACATTTGTTGCAAAAAATGTACAATAAGAAAAATGTGAATCTCGGCTCGATTTAAAAGTGCATCCATAGAAATTTATCTGAATCACATTGTTCTGATGTGGACTAAAACTCGCCGGGGTGAACCTTAAATTTACTGTTTTCAACAGGATTTACTACTGACCTCGCGTTTCCGGAAAAAGGAGTTGCGTAGTTCAGTAAAGATACAGTTTTTGCTAGGCAAACCTCGAATAATAAATCTGTTTGCTTTTTATCCAGAGTAGTTTTGTCAAATGGGCTCCCTAGTCGGAGATACAGACAAAACGTTTAGCATTGTCCACATATGACTGAGTGTTTGAAAATCATATATATACACACTCTTGCAATACTGACGTTTTTGGCTGTATCTCTGGAAGGAGGTCCATTGAAAGAATATGCATGGGGATTCTTTATATTTTCTCAGAAGTACGAGCCTGTAAACAAACTTTACAGATTGGCGACCCGGATTTCTAAACTTCCGCTTGTTAGTGCTTTTCTGAAAAGTAGAAAGAATCAAACTCAAATCTTCTCTCAAAATCCTAAATGAGAAGGTGAACTCCCCGAGAAAATTTCCTGTCACCTTTACGATTTTTCTTAGATAAAAAAATTATTCGTAGACTCTCTTGATAGGTTGTTTCATCAGAAAAAAAAATCAAACCTTGTAAGGCTTTGGAAAAGGACTTACAATTTGTCCACTTTGATTCTAAACAACTCATATATCAGGCTCTCTGTCGACATAAATTTGGTAGCGAATCAACTAAGAATCTATAAACATACTTGAAACCAATTCATTCATTTCTAAATTTGCCATCATCAGTTTGAATTTTAGTATTCTTCAAATCAACTCTTTTCGATTTCACAGTTGGAATCCGTAGGCTATGTTCTAGTTTCCGGATTTCATTGATGATCACGAAGGTGACGATTGATACTTCTTCATATCTCTCGGAACACACCTGTCATCACAATCTGTTCCGCTCTCTTTCTGAATTTTGAAGCAATTCTGATAAGAATCGAAATATTTCGTGTAGTTCGATGTGAAGTCGAGTGAGGAGTAGTTTCCAAAGTAGCTCAAATTGCATAATTGACTGAGATTATCGTAAACCCAGACGCTCTTTTTAGATGATGAGTGTTAAGATGATTGAAATATTCTTTGAAATTATCGGGGCGTAAATTGTGCAGCAGATTTGTACCTCACTCTTCTTTATCAAAGCAAATGAAAATGACAAAAATAATTGTGAAGTTCTATATTGATATCGACTCATTCACTTGATGTTCAAGGTATCGTTCAACGCAAGACATGCCCTGCAAATTTTACTCTAGAACTCTTCAACGGAGCAATAACACGCATACAACGTGAAGCTTTGCTTTCACTTCTCTTTTTTTTTACCTTGAATACAGTAGTATAGAACGATGTTATTTTGAAAAATGCACCAGAACATGAGAGTTCCTTGATTGACATTCTTTTCCGATCGTCACTTCAGACAAATAATAGTCAAATGATCAATCATTACGGAGTAAGCTAACTGCATAAAACATTTTCGGTTATGGAAACATTTTACTATTCTTCCATCTAGACTACTCTGGAAGACATTCAGAGTTTTTCGTCACACAAAATTATCACTTCATAATTCAGCTACTTGCGTTTATAACATCTTGAGTGCTATCGTTCATTATGATTGAATGGAATTTCGTCATTACTCGTTCAACTTGTATTACCCAGTCAACTGGATAGAAACGTAGAAAGAATTGGAAAGTGGTGCGGGTCGTTGATCGATACAATTTTGAGAGAATTAATGAAGCAGTATATATTGATGTCTGCGAAATATTAGGGTTCTTAGATTATTATATTTCTGCGATTGAATTACTGTGGATGAAAAGAGACGAGACTTTGTGGAAGTAGAATAAAGGACATCATTCACGTCGCTCAGATTTTGGGGTTTTTTGGTAGGCTTTTAATTGAATCACTGCCATGAATATGAAAAGAGACCCGTGGAAGCAACATTTGATATCATTCCTGTATCTTCGCTATGTATTGACTTCGGGTCCAAAGAGCTACGAGAAAATTCACTACAAAGATTTATGTATACCACGGTAATAGAAGCAATCAAATGCCATCAGATGGTACATGACTTTGCCACAATAGGAATAACGATGAGACAATTCTTCAATTAGTGTCCAGTCAGCTTTTTCTCCCACCTGTTTCCAGCATTAGATAGCACATCGATGACCCACGTGACCCCGCCGTGGAATAATTCTTCAGACGTACGAAAAATGTGCCAAATTAGCCAAGTTAAATTTTTCACTGGGTGGTAATGGTAAGAAAAATTGACGAGTGTTTTATTGTATTTTAGTTGATTCATCTCTACAAGCAGAACTGCCCAAGTACAAACTTAGTTCTATCAATGTGGCTATCCAATATTATTCATATCATTCATATCATTCAAATACAAGTAATAATCATCATCACAAACTGAGGATGAGTCAAATATGAATCATCGCTCCTATCAAGTATGTATAGTGCCAATTCTCTGGCACTACCCCGGACGACGATTACTCATATAATTCTATCCATCCCAGGAATGTCTTTTTGCATACCACTCTCAAATGTGCAAAAAAAATACAATGCGACTCAACTACTTTAATCTCGACCAAGTGCAAACCTGACCTCGCTCAGGACACCCCACGCCCCGCAAAAAAGTCATGCAAAGCAACTAACGTCCGTCCTCCCGCTTTCCTCTGCTTACAGCCGACGGCGACGAGGCTCAGCATCGCCGAAGCTCTGCACTAGCGACCGTCCGCGACGACGAGTCTCTCGTCGCGCACCTTGTCAGGGCAGCGCGTCCCGCTGACGGCCCGATAACGGCGGCTAGCGAGAGGTGGTCAACATCTAGCTTTAGTCTGCTGAGCGTCAGCAGCATCAGCATCAGCAGCAGCTGACGTTGTGCTCGGGCACGACCCTCGCACATGCCCGCAGCTGCATCATCCATGACGAGGTCGGCGGCGGGGAGGCCGAGCAGGTGCCGCGAGGCCATCCGCGCGAGCAAGCCCAAGGGCTGAGACGCAGCCGGCCCGCGAGCGAGCCAGCACGAGTGCGGTGCTGCTGCGCCCTCCGCGGCGGCCGTTGCCCATGCCCTCGTGAGCGCGGCGTGGACCAGAGCGAGGAGCTCCCTCGGCTCCGGGCATGGAGTACGGGAGCGGCGGGCCCGGGGGCGGCCCGGGCTCCGGCGCGACCGGCACGAGGGGCCCCGTGCAGCCGCCCCCCGGCGCCCTCCAGCTCGCCCAGGCGCGCGGACAGGACACCACTGACTCCGCGGCCTGGCACAAGCACGAGCAGATGATGCTCATGGAGTCCAGGCACAAGCAGCAGAGTGAGTACCTTTTTCCTTTCAATGGCGCATCTGCCCTATTCCTTCGGGATAATGTCCCTTGAGTGAGCTACTAACTACGTTGAGTTTTTTGGGGCTGTTGACTAGAAGATAGGAGCGAATTAGAACCACCTGTGAGCTATTCTTCCATACACTTTTCAAGAAAAGTTTTTTGTGAAAGAAACAAATGCAAACATTCAATCATGCGAAGCGCAATTGTCAGATTTTGCATGAAGGATGTAACAATCTTTCTTCATCGGTCATGAGCACAATACTGCATCTCCCCAAAGTCCTTAAAATGTCCTCGATTGCTTTTAAAATGGCATCGAAATGGGCCATGAAATGTTGTAATAGTGTTAGTTCGTTTTTGCACTGATGGCACCACAAGATCATAAGGTCGAAGCTCGATACTGCACACTTTGACGAGATTCGACTAGTAAACTCATCGGTGTGTCACGTTTGAATGTTCCATCGGTCACCCCTGTATATAGACAGAGTCGTGCGATGAGCGAACTCAGGCGCAGTTTCAATAAAACATGGCGTTGGAGATAGTACCGAAATGTATCGGGTTGTATGGTCGCGGTCTCGGTTTTCACCAATCACCAATTAAGACACGCGTGAGACTTGATATGCCAAATTACACCGCAATCGTTTCAAAACCGAGTAAAGTACCAGTAGATACACCAAATTTGCCAGCCAGCACGCGTTTGGACGAGTTTTAGCAGTGGTCCCAATACTCTCAATGCATTTCGGTACTATCGTCAACGCCATGTTTTGTTGAAGTTGCGCCTGAGCTCGCGTAACCCAGTCTACAAGGGGAACCCTATACACTTGCGGCGGGAGGCTGTGGGTTGACTGTAGATTTGGATTAATTTGAGCTATTAGTCAAGTTTGAGGGGCTCTATATACACTGGTTAATCAATATCCAAATCCGCGCTTTCGGGAAATCACTGACAGGCTTGTTAGAAAATCGGCATGCACGTATGAACATTTTGGTAAATAATCGTTTATCCAGTCAACGGGTTGTTTGCAAGACATGGCTCCCGGCATGGCCCCCACCCGGAGGATGTCCAATGAATCCAAAATCATCTCAGTTGAACTAGCTCCGCGGGGTAGCTAAGGACGTATACGTAGGAGGAAAATTTGTCCTGAAGGTGGAAGAGATAGAAAACTGAGATTGATGGACGCGCCCTGGCAGAATTGAGTAGCAGCAGTGATACGTCAGCTCGAACGACGACGAGTGTGCCATATATTTTTGAGCATCGCGCACGGGTCGCGTTATAAAGGTCCGTCCTTCTCTATACTTAGCCTAGCTGGGTCTACTTTTTGCACTAGAATAGCAGTCACGTTCTGTTTGTTATGCGATAAAAGACAATCGGGCTCAGGCGCCAGCAGACACAGCTGCTAGAATATATTGGTGTACACAGATGCGAGCACAGATGAAATAGTGTCGCTGATCAAATTGCGATGAATAAAAGAGCAACTCATGTCTCTGTGGCGTCAACGAGTTTCCGAACTTGAATTGAGATGCTGATGATTTTTTTCCACGCAGAAGCGAGGCATTGAAAATATTTGACATACCAGGTACTTGCCTTTTCCCATGAGCTTCAACATAACTATTTGCAAAACTGCCTGGTGTCATTACTTCACAAACTTCTGTACGTACCCAAGAAGGAATTATATTGTTAAGTACTCGACAGAGCGAATGGCTGAGAGAAAGTGAGAGATCACCATGGAAATAGCTTGACATTTAGGCCGATCCCTTTTTCCAACAGCGACCAATGATGGCTTTCTCACCTTGCGTCTTTCGAGCTTAGCGATGATTTTTCTTTATTGCAGTTGTGGCGCATTGAAGATTCACCCGCTTCTTACGATGTGTATTTTCGACCGGTGCAACATTCCTTGGTCTCGTTGTCTCGATAGCTCACTCTCTGCGTCTCTCGTCTTGGTTTTTGTCTTCGTCGTGTTGTCTTCTTTAGCGGCAACTACATCCGCAAGACGTTGACCCGCGCCCACTGCACCTCTCCTGTTGGCTATCTTATCCACCACTGTTGTAGTGCTTTCTTTTATCTCCTGGTACATATTGCGGACCCCCCTTTCTTGACTCAATTTTGGGGCTCGGTTACTTCTTCGAGCAGAGGCTCAGCTGTTATCGTCTGATGACCGCATCGCCCAAATGAAACAGCATCTTTCTCCGCGAAAAAGGTGCATCTCGTCTACCAGCTCTTCGACAAAATTGCCTGCCCATGTGTCAGCACTATATTTCAGTCAATTTGGTGTTTCAGCTTTGCTAGACCATCTTAGATTTATGTGAATGATAAATGGCCTTCAAAAACACTCCTCGGGCGAAGGAAAACATTCTGGATTCCCGACTTTTACTATAGGAGTGCATACAATTTTTGAAACATCTAAGACATCTTAGATGGATGTGAGCAACAAAGCTTTTAAAATCCTCCTCGAGCGAGGAAAAACATTTTGTGGGTTGCCAAAACAGCACATGAAATTTTTGATGCGACCAACACTACATTCCTACCTGCGTGCAGCTCCCTCTTTGATTCCCAGTCGCAGACAGCGTCGTGCCTCTCGAAGACGAAACTTTGGGCCCAACTCACGCAGAAACTTCAGTGACTCAAGTCAAAAGATGGGTTGTCGAGTTATTGTTATCACCTAAATTGTAATCGTCCACTCGTTGTTCAGCTCAAATCAAACGAGTATTCGAGAAAACTGGGGATGACTTGGTCACAGATACTTCTAGTCGTTCAAATAGGCAGACAAGCAGACCCATTCTACTCTAATACTCTTTCGATTTGGGTTAGAAACGACGAAATGACAAACACAAGTTGGATAAGGAGAATGATTCGACAACTCGTCTTTTGACTTCAATCATTGGATTTTTTGCGTAAATTGGTCTCAAAGTTCAGCGTGCACTGACCCCGCATCGTCTGGAGATAGCTGACAATCAGTCAGAGCTTTAGAGTGGCTTGGCCCCATAGCTCTGCCCATTAGATTTGGAGGAACTACTTATGAGTCCGTATCAGAGATGGATGCTCATAATACTCACAGATTTTGCGGTTATGATGCAATTCGTTTCATTCTTCAGTTCATAGACAGACTACTCAATTTGATTCTACGAGTCGCCTATGAAATTTGAAAGCTGGCGCAGGCAGCTCATTCAAGTTCGGTTCCTTGCTTCAAAATCCACTCAAACTCACTATCCACTTCATAAACTAACTATAGGACGGATCGAACAAACTGCCCACAACAACAGCCTTTCAATGCGATTCTAATTGCCATCATATCCTTTCGAACACATTCAACCCAAAAATTGAGAGCACGCATAAAATCTTTTTTAGAGTTCCTGATTATTTAATCTTAGAGCCCAACTAGTGGTGTTCCTGCCGAATCCTCCTGACATACGAAAACTTTTTGCTTCGATCTGTTCGTACTGGTTGCCGAGAAGAGGGGGGAGGACTAAACTTAAAGCACCATCTCACTCCTCGATCAAAAATCCAGAATCCACAAAAATTCAGTGAATGATTGGAAACAATTTCATGTATAAGTTGTTTCATTCGCACTGTGCCTCACTTTGTCTGTCAAATTTCAAAATTGACCGCGAGTGGAGAGCTGCTGTTGGGCCAATGTGTCGAGCAGCACGAGTCGTCGAATTGTGGCTTGCTTGTGTGACGAAGGTTGGAGGGTCAATGCTCTTTCCCTTCGCAACCCTCTGTCCAGCTGTGTTTCCATGCGGATCCTCGCAAGCTTTTGCTCTGTCTCCCTCCTTTCGTCTATCCTGCGCTCAATCCTGCGCCCCCCACGCGGTCAGCCCTCTCGATTTTCGGCACTGACATTTTCCACTTTGAAACCATCCGCACATCTCTCATTCTTTTAAGCCTGCAGGCTGCAAGGAAACATGTTTCCTTGCATGTGCTTGTATCACACATCTTACGCGACTCGCTTATCTATTACTCTTGGAGTCTTGAGGCTGGTTGCATTGTTACTATATTGCCACATATGACTGACTTTCATGCTTTTCGTTATACCGAATGAGCTCGCCAAGATATGAATCCTTTATTTGCGCCAAATTCTCTACCCTATGCAAGTACGGAGAAATTTCTCTATTTCACCGCTTTCAGCGGTGTTTTTTCTTGGAAAGATCTGGAAGAAAATCGCTCCATTCCTGAATATGAAAGCGCGAATAGTTCGCCAATTATGGTATATTGAATTTATCTGGTAGTAACCAAAAATTCACGAACGTGACAAAAAACGAGCGTTTTTCCATTCTCTTGGCCCTTTTGATCATGCACTTCGAAAATGAGTACTATCAGTACACTCTACAGTGAGATTGAACATAGATATTAAATATTAACCTCACAAGTACATTTCGGACCAACATTTTTAGATTCTTGAAATTGAGAACTTGACGATTCTTGGCAGTCACAGCGGGAATTAGCCACGCCCACAGATACAGAAACAATGCCTAGGCAATGGGGACTGCTTGCTCTTTTCTCGTCCTTTTCCTTGCCACACTTTTTTCGAAAATCACTATAGCCCTTCCACTTTGTAGATTTGAACGTCATTGTCATCTCATTCGTCCCAAAGACCTTCCTGTATTCTATGATTAGTTATGGTTCATAATGTCATTCCACATTACGTTATCAAAAAAAATTGCTATACACATCTATCTCAATAAACCGTGTGTGATCTTAGCGTCTGTCGATCCCGATTTCATTCCGAATCATTTTTTTTTTCTTCCTTTTCAGATACACTTGCTACGATACTTATTTAGAACAATTGAATTTGATCAGGTCAACGTAAAGAATCTGATAAAACGACGTTATCGAATCCTTTGAAGAGCATGAGTGTTTGGTTTGCTGACTCTCTCGAGTGGCTTACTCTCGGTCGCTTTAATTGAGCTCGATTTTACCTCCGGTATGCCTGAAGAGAGCTAGCGCAATTGATGGATGGGCAGGAAGTGAAAAATGCCAGGAATTCCTCAGATGGCTCGTGCCTACCCTTTCTTCTTCACCAAGTTCGATCTCCTCTTTCTCTCCCTTTTCTTTTATCTACTACTCATCGTTGATACTCGCTTAGCTTTGAGTAGACGGAAACTAATGTCAAAACATAGCTCTTTGAAATTCAGAGCGGATGTTTTCAATCTCATCCATTTAAACTGAGCTAATGATTTTTCTTGATAATGATGACGGAGTCTCCTACGGCAACGAACTTTACAGAATTCTCAAACTGTCATGTTGAAGGGGTGAAATGTGGGAGCATATGGTGAGCTCAGTCGTACCAAATTTTCCTCGTGTATCGCTCGTAGCGTACCAAGTATTGTCATTCCGAACGTCAATCTTGACGTTTGTAACCGATTAGACTTTCTTTATACCTCTAGTAAGCTATGGATACGTACAAAGGCGTAATTACTCCGTGAAAAAAGTATTGGGCTACACCATACTATTTATTTAATTGTTTGTAGTTTATTTGTTTTTTGTCCAATTTATTGGGAGTTTGTTAAAAGTCACTCTGTTGCCTAGCAATTCTTCCAGCACTAACAATATGTGACAATTTCACCCAATACACCGTAAAAGTTTCAAAATACTTTCTCCTTTACCATAAACGTTGTGGGTTTGATATTCGTCGATAGTAATAATTCAAGTCAAATCTCACACGAAAAAGTTTGAATTGATTTTAGAGGAACCTTAGTTGAGAATGGCTCATTTACTGAGCTTGGTAAATGTAAGACTGATACCGACGTGGCAGTCATGTAAGATTCTTTGGGTGCAGCGCACGTGGCCGCTACCCACGTTGTCTCACCGCGGCAAAAATATATACTCGCAGCAAACTCTCGCTGCTCCCGTTATAACGGAATCTATAGAGTATCCCCATTTCACATTCCGATTTCACATATAGTCACAATAGTGATGCTCAGCCATTTTCATCCTCTCCTTTCATGAATTGCTTACATGAAGGCCTCCCTCTTCTCTGTCTCGTCATCTATCACCAACCAACTTGATCAATTCACCAATGAAAACTCTCCCAACAACTCTCATCGGGTGAGAGGATCGTCGATGATATTTGAGAGCGTGTTGTACCCGTCCACGTTTTCGGCGTCGCCCACGTGTTTCTCACGCCGCGACGAACATCTAGTACCCCACGCACAGCTTCTATGGGGGAGGAGGCGTCCGCTGCTACTCCTCACAGCTTCCCAACTCTTTTGCCTCGTGGGCGGTGGCGATGGTGTGCGAAGAGAGCACCAGAGGCTGCTACCGATGTTGGCCCTGCAGCAGCGGCAGGGAGGGGGGGAGAGAGAGGGAGAGAGAGAGAGAGAGAGAGAGAGAGAGAGAGAGAGAGAGAGAGAGAGAGAGCTGGAAAGCAGAGTAGTTACTCCACCCCCGTGCAGTGCGCGGGGCCCCGACGCGATCAATACGCGATATTCTCTGCGCTCGCGAACGAGCAAGACCGCCGTGAACCACGCCGAGCGCAATTCCTCCCTCTGCAACCCCACGTCTCTCTCTTTCTCTCTCGACTTTCCTCCTCTCTCTTTCGTCTCGTCCTCGCAAGAGCTCGTGCAATTTTTTTTCGACTTCTCCCGCAGCAGTGGCAGCCTCCTGCGCTCTCATCTCTTCCCTTTGGCTCTCGCGTGCTGCCACGCTCTCGCCGGCCCTTTTGCGCTTGCATGGGGCAGCCACGCGTGATCCCTCGCTGCACATTATACCCTCGTCTCGCGAGCTCTGCCGAATGCGCGCGTTATTCTCTCTGCAATTACTACCCGCCACGACGGAACGACGAGCTCTGCCGAATGCGCGCGTTATTCTCTCTGCAATTACTACCCGCCACGACGGAACGAACCTTCAAAGTGTCCTTGAAATTCTAACGAGTGATTCTGTTGCGCGACAGTAATACGCTTCTACTACTGTACTTGGGTTTTTATTTGCAATCAATTTGCATGTATCGCCCTCAAAATTCTTATCCAAGCAGAGGCCGGTCACCTTTCGAAAAGCTGACCATATAGGTTGGCGATCGATTGCTCTTTTTAATTAAAACGAAATTCCAATTGTCAGTAGTGATCCCTGTTGCACGAATTTCGATTGAATGCATTTCAATCAAAATTTGATCGGAACGCTGCAATAGCGCTTCTGATTGAAAAATCCAAACCTGATGAAAGCTTCTAATCAAGTGTGAGGTGAGGAAGAATCGATTGAAATTGCCAAATCGACCTATAACCATGCAGCTAGGATCACAACGCTTTCTGATGGGGATTTCAATTCTGAACAACAACTAGACCACCCATAATCTGTCCTTTTCATTCGAGTTTCAGTGATTCTTACAAGATATGGCCTTGAGATAATCCTAAAATTATAGAATCGGACAGGAAAACCCATTCGACATTCACAGATTTTTTTTCTTGGTTTTGTGTTTGTACTGATACCTTCGTGAAAAAAAATTTCCGAGTTGAAGATGAGATAGCAATTGCTTTCCATAAAATAGTAGAACTGCCATTTTCCAGATTATACATTCAACCCGTTGAGGTCACTAGGGGTATCCCATACCGTAGACTAACTGAGAGAAATCGCCAGAAAATTTTTTACTCCCAACTCCAAAAGGGATATAATATGCGAAATTCACATGGGAACAATTTTTTTCTGAAAGTGCACTGTCTCACGAGTGAAATCCCGTCAGAATCGTTCAGAAAAGTTGAAAATTCGTTAATTCATGAATTTTTTCGCAAAAAATCGGTTTCTTGCAATTTTTGTGCGAATTTGATCATGAAAATAAATATGGTTTTTCAGAGGTGGACATAGAAAAATTTCATCTTGTAGAAAAACACTATTTCACGAGTGGAATCCCATTCGAATTTTCCAGAAAGGTGGGAAATTCGCGATTTTATCAATTGCTTCGCAAAAAAGCAGTTTTTTGCAATTTTTGTGCAAATTTGTTAATTACAAAAGCCGTTGTTGGAAAAAAGTATGAAAACTGTTAGATTATCTTTGTAAGATGCTAAAGAAGGAGTATCAACAAGATTCAGATCGACATCTGCGAAACTTTCCTAGATATTAATGATTTCCTGCGTAGGGTATGTCATGCCCCGTGTGGCCTTGATGTTATTATTCGGATGTGTGACCTCAACGGGTTAAATGCAAAGTATCTTTTAAACATCTTTGAGGTGGTCTCAATCTAGAACTAAGCAGTTGGTTTTAATTGTCC
>JAPYYZ010000198.1:0-40377 GCA_030522705.1 Eretmocerus eremicus | reverse complement strand
GTGTCGCAGTAATTGCCACAGTATTACTGCGAGATTTACGCTCACAGTACTGTCGCGGAATTTACGGCCGTAATACGATCGTAATACGGTAGTATCAAATTACGACCGTAATCCCATCGTAATACTGCGAAATTTACTGCAGTAGTACGATCGTAGCGTCTCATCGTAATACTGCGAGTTCGCAGTAACGTATATCGTATTACGGCCGTAACACGCCGAAAGAATCAAATTCAGTGAGTGCCAGTCGAAAAAGTCAGTCTCTCGAGACTTTACTTCAATTCATTAGAAGTAACATCATTTACTGAAGCGAATTCAAGCATATGAGCATGACAACCCAATTCAGGACTATATAACTATGATAGAAGTGAATAGTGCAGTACCGGCCTACTATGTAATATATTAAAACTACCTAGATCTACTACGCCACCAACAATTTTCAATTAAGATTTCGAGAGTTTGATTTGAAACTTTCTAATGTGATCTTTCACCTTTTGAGAATTTATGAAAATTATGAAATACACAATTTCTCTTGCGAAATCGCGACTTTTGACAGTATTTACAATGGAACCTGCTTCTTTCATAATATTGAGAAGATTTATAAGTTCCTTTTGTGGACGCATCGATAAATGATGAGGATTCACGGAAGCGAAAGGAAGAGAGACATCTTGATCTTGTACAATGTCCCCAAGAATATCTCGTATAAAATTACAATCACTGGGCTTGTAGTGATTTATGAATCGAGCTCCCTTCAAATTATTCCGCAGCTCTATTACCATTTTCTCGAGTGTGTCAAAATACTTTGAAAAAGGAGATGATTATTGAGTTGTTAAGAATCAGATTGGAATTGAAAATAAAAAAGAGAGGGTAAAATTGGTTTTCAAATGAATTCCGCATTTCTGCACTAGGCCATAGATCGCCAGTAGAAGTTTCTCTAGAGCCTTTGCTATATTTTCTAGATAAGATAATGATTTAAATATGTTCCCGGGGAATTACTTGAAATTTTGTATTGATCGAGGAACGACGCATAGCTCACTCTGACTCTAAGACTCGAATCATGGCGGTACTAGAAGCTTGAGGGATGGTTCACTAAATTACGTAAGTTTTCGCTTCTATCTAATTACTTTCTCAAGGGCATATCGCAGCCACGCGATCTCCCTGGTAATCAAATGGATTTTATAGGAAAATGGGACAAAATAGAGAAAAAAGAGGACAAGACAAATCTAATCCTATCGATTGTCGAAATTTCTGGGCTAAGTAGAGGTCTGTACATGCAATAGTTTTTGCAAAAAGTGCGCACAAAGTTTGCAAGTTGACTGTCTTTGGAAGCTGTTGATGTTCGAGACTCGAGGCGCTCGACTCGCAAACTTGATGCACATTTTTTTCAAAAATCATTGCAAGCACAGACCTCTAACGAGCTTATAGATTTCGGCAATCGATGGAATTAGATTCGTATCTTCTCATTTTGCTGCATTTTGTCGACTTCTCTGTAAAATCTATTTCACTACCGAGCATTACCTTAATCATATGGTAATCGTAAATAATAATCGCTGATAGATCATCTTTGTGGAAAGTTGCTGGTGGTCTGAGTTACGTATAAGAGGTAAGGTATTCAAAAGAATTTAGTCATACTCCATTGTTTGAAAATTCATTCGGTTATGGTTTACAATAAAACAATAGAAAACTTTGAAAAGACAGGGTAAAGGCTAGATAGAGCATTCCAGGGATTAGCAAAATGAGGAACGAATGTGAGAGATATTGCAAGACAGTAGTAAAATTCGTAAAACGCTATCTACAATCCTATCGTGGCATTCAATTTAATTTCACATTAGTGAATAAGTTCCAGTGCCTAGGAAATTATTGAACGGGGATGAGAAGAAACCTCAATCGATTAATTGGAATTGGTGAGCCGAATCTTTTGATTTTCGATACTTTGATGCATTTCACGCTCCGGGATTTGCTGCTGCTAATAATGACAAGTCGTTAGCAGGAACGATGACGGGAGTTTATTTCCAAAGTGGCTAATTCATATTGGTTAATTCATGTTGGCTAGACTATATTCTCTGTATTTTGTTGAGTATGTGGTAAATTACAAACATTTGTATGATTTAAAGGGGAATTCGAATCATGCGTCAATTTACAGTTAAAAATTTGAATCGAATTCGTGGTTAGCTTAACTACTTTAGCTACCTCAATATTCTATTGGTCGTCTCGTACATGAGCTATACATTTGGACAAGATAATCTAATTCATTTTAAGCTTTATGTTTCGTCTCCAAAATGATATCTATGTTATTGGTTTTTGAAACGGTCCATTCGAAAATTAGAGCCAGAGTACGAGGGACCAAATATGGCCCCAGAGTCACCCAAGTAGTCCTAACTCCCAGCAGTAAGGAACTATAACAATACCATTAGAAAAAAATGCGTTACATGTACTCAGGAAGCTTGCAGAGATCCGTTTAGCAGCAAAAAATGTTTATTATAACTGTAACTATTAACCAAAATCATTTTTAGAGCCTTTTGCATGCCTACCTTACCTACAGGTACCCTACAAAACTCTTTGTGCACCTACTGTGTCAAAGTAGCCTCGTTTGACGGTATTTATTGAGGAGAGCTTCAAAATGAGCTAAGAACGTCTCATTTCAATGTCTTGAGACCGAGTTAAGACAAGTTCACTACAGGAAAACAGATTCTCAAGGCATTTTCTGGCTCCGAGTATCCGTGGTGATCCGGGCATTGAGATCTGGCCGAGGTATCGGCATTCAAATGATGATTGTTTGGCGTAGAATTGATATGAAATTCTTAAAAGTGTTACAAAGTACCCCCACTGGGGGCTAAGCTCTTAACACAACTTCAAATGCACACAACTCCGCATAAAGACGTTCAAGTAGACTTTGTCACCCATCAATAGAGAGCTGAGATTGTGAGCTCTCGATTGGCTACAAATAATTGTGAAGTTCGTTTAGAAATATACAAGAGCCAAATGAAATAAACATGCAAAAAGTGTTAAAAGTACCCCCAGTTAACGTTATAAGAACTGACTGTTGAATCTTTGGATAGGATTGAGCGTGATTCTTTGTGGCTGCAGACTAGGACAAGAGTTCAATCAAAGTAAAGCCCAGAAGGAGTAAAGGAACTTGGGCTATTTTGTTGATTCTGAGCGCAATCGATTTTAACGGGTACAATCCACAGGGTGTTTATCTAAATGCTCAAAGTTCGACGTCCTTCTGGACCTCCTACATTATGCCCTCCTCTTTTTGTTCTCTATGAAAGTTAGCCAGGCCCACTCAGTGTTGATTATGTATTGTAACACCATGATTTACAAGCATTTGCTCAGTTTTCATTGTCTTATCAGATGTTAGTAAGTACCAATAGTATAGATTTGTATTACAATGTATCAAGATGTGCCTATAGTGTAATGTATTATTTGACTCTCTCCCCTTTTCTCCGTTATATGCCATCTGCGATCATTTGAAGAGACGAGAATGAAGATCACTGATATAATTCGAAATTTTTCGCCACCTCTAGATACGACTTCTACATAAGGGAAGTGCGACTAATTTGTCCCCTCCTCTACTTTTGTGTCATGCATAACTTTTGAATGCCTCCGTATTTTTCAACGTATCTGAGCTCTTCCTAAGACTTACTCCAAACCCCAAAAACTGAGTTGACATACGTCCAATTCCATCGACTTGAAACCAACTCATTCCAGATTTACGGAAACATGATTCTTTTCCGCAATCACGAGAGGGTGCGCCTAATTTATTCTTACGTTTGTAAGAGGCTTGTCTGCATAGAAGCTCATTTAATCTTCCATGAAATCGCAATATATCGACTCTAAGGTATCCAAATAAGACGTGCCTTAGCTCATTTTGTAGAATTTCCTATACTTCTTTAAATGATTTGAGTCTGGTAGATAAATTTTCAATGGTGCCAGAGCAAATCCAGAAAAAATGCATGGGGGCAAACCAGGCACACTCGACTTTTTCCGTAATTTGCTTGTAAAAATGGTCTTGGGTCAAATTTTCAAATTCTGGGAGGAGGATTCCAAAAATGGAGAAAACATGAATAAAATTAATGAGAGTACGTCAAGATTGGTTGAGCCAACTTTTTTGGCGTGACTTTCACTGGGCAAGGAAAAAAAGTCAATAGTAACAAAAACCGGTTTTTCGGTTCTGAGAAACGCATGGGTCATTTTGGACCGGTCTAAATCACTTATTTCATCATCTCTAAACATAACAAAAAATAAAAAAATGTGCGAGAAGGTTTGCGAGCGCTCGTATCCGAGATCTCGAATAGGGTCAAATGAGGCACACTTGTTTATATACAATATTGCACTAGGCGCGTACGCCCATTTCGAGCGCCAGGGCAGTTTATTTTCCAAGCGAAGCAAGTAATTTCGATTATAGAAAGATTTGTATTTTTCTGTCATGATTGGATAATTCCAGTCATTCATCTACCCCAGTTTCATTTCACGATTGCAAAACGGACTGCTTAAATTTATTCTTTGAAAAGTTATATTTGTTACATAATCATACGAATGAATGTGTTGAGTGGGTGCCAGAAAAGCGACCGTGATATCGAACCGGTGTTGGCGCGACGAGGGAAGTGGGTGCCGCCGGATTCAAATGTATGCATCCGTGCCTCTGAATTAATATGAAGTAAATTAATCACCGGAGAATATAGATCCTTTCTGCAGTCATACGACAATTCCGCATGCTGGTTCGCATGTATATATCCGTGTAAATGTTTGATAATTTGAACTGGTTGGTGTGTCTCCACATGTGCCTACATATTTGTAATACACGCGAGAACGCTCGCAATGTACAGCATAAGACGCGTCGCGCAGATTTTTCGGTGAAAATACGAAAACTAGAAATTTATGGGCGTGTGGCGTGCAATAATACTATAGAGCGGCGTGGTGCCACGCGTGCAGATTTTCATATTGCAACGTGAAATTCTCTTTGGAGATCGTTTTCATTTGCTCGGTGCTGCAATTCACATTTCACGAAATTGATGTTGGGCGACGTGCGCCCATACGCGCCGTCGTTGCGCTCCGAACTGTTTTTGCAAAGTCGTTCAGTATTTCATACGGATTTTGGCGAAAGCTTTGGTTGATGATATTAGGGATACAGTTCCATAGATCAGACAGATCAAAAGCGTTTATCGAGATAAATGGGCTTTTACGAGCCTCAGAGCCAATTTTGAATATTAAAGTTTGTTCAGAGGATATTGATGAAATCCCGTCATGTAGAATTCGTCATACCTCGCTCATATTCATGTATAATTTATGCATTAAAGCCAAGCACTTTTGTGTATTCGGTTGAGTCTCATATCTAATCATAAGGATAATGATAGGAATAGTTGGGAGTCTTGGTCACACAACTCATTCGGGATTGAAATTATAAATTGTCACGAATAAAAAATTTCTAGGTATAATATTTTCTGTGTAGTGTGAGTTCTTGTGCATCAGCTAGCTTGCACTAGAATTTCCCATAAAACGCGGGGATAAAACGAGAAGAAAAATTTCGTACTCGTTCTAATGAGATTTCATAGGGTCGGAGTAGAAGATTGTCAAGTCTGGAGGAGTGGCATATTACGGCAAAGAAATGAAGTCATTTGACATGGGTCCAATATCAAGCAGTTTGAAGAGGCAGAGAGAGGTTTGTAATTTATTTTAGCGTAGCGAATTTTCCGTCGAGGGATTAAGAGATGTTGCGAAGCTCTCCCACGAGAAATTTTAGGCGAAGTTTCGTGTTTGATATTCACAACGCTTCTTGATGAGAAATTGAGTTTGTGCAATTTTGAGATGTTCAAGAGGGCCATACAATAAAGTAAAAGTAAACAAATGCTGATGAAAGAGCCGACGAAATGAGTTAGAGATCGTCAGCTGAGCTTTGATGAAAAGGCCACGATTCGTGGCTGTGTATCAGAACTCTGATGGAGCGATGGGATTGAAGCTTGAATTGATATAGAGAAGCGTATTCGAATTGGTATACCGCGGGAACAGATAGAGGAGAGTGTTTTCATCCCGCGCGGCGATCTCGCAATTCGTCTTTGTGCGGTACAGTTGCCAAGTCGAGGAATTCGGGAGCATGTGGTATTCGGTGCAGAATGCGCGATGGCATGGGGTATATCGGGAGGCATTGCGGGAAAGTTGGCGAAATCAATGAGCGCTGGCTGTGCAGAGCGAGAGAGCGAGGCGAGGGTGAAACTCAGCAGTTGCGGTGATGCGGAGTTGCGGGATGACTGTGCGAGCGCGGGCTGTTTTGGGGGGGCGGTCGGGGGTTGAGGAGGAAATTGAAACTGCGATCGCGGAGAGGAGAGCGGCTTGCTGGTTAAGCGAGCAGCGCGACGTACGGTGGCTGGACGGAGATCAATTTGGTGCTCGCAAGCTGTGCAACGCGCGGCGACGGTCCGGTGGAAAATCCGACGTAAGAGTAGCCGGGCTTGCAGAGCGACTACGCGTACGCAGAGGAGGGAGCAGTGCACGCGGCATATACACCGGAGACGAGCGTCGAGAGTAGGTGCGATGTACGAGGGAGCTTTGCGGGCCAAATCCGGAGCGGCTAACGAAAGAATCCAATTGAAGTTGGCCGCGTCGCCAGCGGCAAGGGCTGCGAGAGCCGACGGATTACGAACGCGTACAGGTATACACGCCGTACGACGTGGGCGAGAAGCGGGGTGTACGGACACCGAGCGGCGCAGCTGCGAGTGCACGAGCGGACGGCGACGACCACCCACGCGGCTGCCCCCTCGTCCGCTGCTGCATGTGTGCGAGTGCATCGCCGCACACGCGCGAGCCCCGCATGTGGGTGCATACGTGCACTCTCGGACGACGAGGAGGGAGCGAGGAGTACGCAGACGGGAGCGCGCGTGGCGAGGAGGGGCAGAACGGCGCGCCCGCTCTCCGCGGCAGCGGCTCCTCGAGCAAGGGCCTGCCCGACTCCTCGCGGGACACCGGCGCGCTCCAAATTTAGACGGCCGCCAAGGGCAGGGCGGCGAGCTCGCGCGCGGGCGGACGGGCTCACCTCCTCGGCGAACTCGAAGTCGGCGTCGAACTTGCGCTGCTGTTTGGGGCTGGGGGCTGGCGCGGCGTTGCCGGCGCCGCTCTTGGCCGCGGCGAGGGCCAGCTGAAGCGCCAGCAGCAGCAGCAGGACGGCGCCGCCGAGGCGCCGCGGCTGGTGCACCTGCCCCATCGCTCCCGCTCCGGCTGGCTGTGCTGTCCCGCGGCGAGGCGCGCAACGACGGCCGCTCTGCCCACGCGCACTCTCTTTGTACGCGCTCTTCTTTCCGCGAGTGTACACACCGTGCAGCCGCGCGCGCAACGCAGCAAGGACGAGCGGATCTCGAGCGAGGGCCGATTCGCGACTGCTGTCGCGCCTCGCGCCAGCCGAGCGCTTCGAAGGCGCACCCCCGCGCCGCAGCGCCCCCTGCGAGCAACCCCTCGGCGGCGTCGGCGCAAGCTCTCGCGCTTGCGGCGGCGGCGGGCTGCCCCGCTATGCCACACCAGCTGCCGCCGCGGGATGATGTATCGTGGCGCTACTGCGCCACTGCCCGAGCCCCGAGATCCTTATCGGCCGCGATGAAACGCGAGCCGCCTCGAGTCGGCTCATTAACGGCCTGCCCTGGGTTGTGTACGGCCGCTCGGGTGTAATCGGCCCTCGAAATCTGACCAGATTCTCGGGGTGGATGGAACGGATTCGAACATTGACTCATTCAGGGCGGTGTGGTGGTCGGGACGCGGCAGGATGTCGAGCTGAAAATATTTCATTACCCAGGCTCGACTCTTTGATTTCTCGTCAGCAACTCTTCCACTTCTCGTGGGCCACCGTTTCACCCACATGATTCTCCTTGGGTTGGAAATTCTTGCCGTATAGCTTGGAAGCTTGGAAACCGAGTATGGGTCTCGTTCTGCCGTCTGAAGTCCCAACTCGGGCGATTTGCCTCTGTAGATAAGGAAAAAAATTTCAAAATACAAAGTCCTTTCAGTTCATTGTCAACCACTGGATTTCAATCATGTATGAAAAAACTACATGAATTCATTTGTCAAGAGCAGTTCGAGTTTCAAAAAAGCGCGCTACGAGTGAAATTCTTGGCTCAAGTTCTCAGATTCAATGATGGACGAGAGCCAAACTCTTGTCTGACCACTCCCGGCATGTTTCTACTTACAGCCAGTGTACGCTTGAATGAATTCTCAACGAAGTTACTTTGTACTAATCTATAAATTGAACATGTTTACTAGAAAATCTTACTGAGAATGGTGTATTATACTTGTGATCAACGAGAATTGTAAGTAATATCTCCGCAAGAGATATAAATATACCGTGTCCACTGCGGAAAAGTAACACTCCCGCTCAATTAAATGTTTTCGAAGTGCGGAAAGGTTACTGATCCCGCACAACTGAACGTGCAGGATTTGCAGTTTTCAATACAAGGGCGAGAACGTTGGTTTCGGCAATCAGAGCGGTCATTTCTGGATTGAGCTGAAGGCAAGGGTGGGAACCATCGCGATGATGCGTTAGTTATCCCATCCGAGTGTCAAACGCTATTTTATAATGACCTGTGCACAAATGACTTGTACGTATGTGTACCGACCATCGACTCTCTCAATCAAGAGCACGAGAGAACAGAGTAGGTGTCACGAAATCACGAAAATAAATAAAACGCAGAAGTAATTGATGTTTTATAATGGGACTTGATATCAAAATTTGATCATACCCGATCGAATAATGATGATGACGTAGTAATCTTTCCTAGAGTTATAGATGAAATACTCGTTGAGCTTAAGATGTAATGATTTGTATTGAGATTTGAGCGGTATAAGAACGTGAGAAAAGAGAGACTGAAAAAATTTTGAGCGGAGATGTCCGCACCGACAAAATGCTTTCTTATCACGATAGCAAAGTTGATTCGACAAGATGTTTCAATTAGACAGATTGGAAGTGGCCATGTTATGACGATGCAAATAATATATTGATGCAGTTCCGAAAACGAGTACCGCCGAGCCCCACTGAATTCGGCTTAGATAACATTAGCAAAGGAAAATAACAACTACGATCCGGAATAGAACTATAACAAGGCCTGAGATACAAAATTATGGTTTTTTTAGGAAACATTCCAAGTATTCAAGCAGTTCAAAGATAGCCAGCAACAATAATTGACACCTCTTCGGATTAGGAGGAACTTTGTCGTACGTGTAAGTTCTAACTTTCACTGTTTTGTATTCAAATAGCATCTCAGGCGGGAATACGAAGAGTAAATTCTTCGTATTGAAAATTTTGCTGTTTGGTTTATTGATCAATGCGAAAGTTGACATCGTACTAAATTCAATCGCAATCGAGAAGATTCCGGATGAAATATTTCCACTCTACCAAGCCGATGTCCTCTTGGGGAAGCTAGCTGTTCTCTCGTTGGCGTTGAAGTGACGAGGAGTATTTTCCCAGCATCCCCTATGAATACTCTCGCAGATTAATTCGCTCGGGTCGGAAAAGGGTGTAGCGAGGACAGGTGGGCGGGCGAATGCAAATAACAGCAGCTCGAAATTGATTGAAAGAGATCAATTAACGAGTCGCGCATAGGCGCCGCCGCTGCTGCTGCTGCGAGTGCATGAATTAAGCAGAGCCGACTCTCGAGACGGGGAAAATTGCGAGAGCGCGCGGAGCGTTCATTTTTTTACGGACACGGGCGCGCGCGCGCTGCTGTGGCGAAGCGACGACGTGTCCCGACGGCAAATTGAATCCGTTCGACGTCGCAGGGGACTCGCTCGTCTGCAGTGGGCCGCAGCCGATGCACCCCCCCCCCCCCCCCCCCCCGCCGGTCCCCCCCCCCCCCCCCCCCCACATCAGGCCCACTGGTTCGCACGGTTTCAGTTGGCGGCCGGCAATCATACACGCCTCGGAATGCGTATTCCTGAGTATTGCCCAGCTGATAGCATGGGCGAGCACTTGAACTGATGGAAGCTGATGCGCCTGCGGCCACCAAGCTACTCGACCCTGTGGCGTCGAGCCGCTGCAGTAAGAAATGTTCTTCCGTACAGATTGGAATCCTGATTCCTGGCTGGGCCACAATAGGCCCCTGACCACTTCTAGTCGTGCGAGTGGTAGTGTTCAGGCCCATTCCCATCGATACGACCGTCGTCGGCGTCGGAGTAGTCGGCAGGGTCACTCCGGTGGAGGACGTCACCGGCTCGTCACTTTCCATCCGATCACCTCGATTCACGGCGGACGTGCCCGATACTGGACCAGTTACCATCGCGGATAAGCCACTTGGCTCGGAGCTAGTCTCCGGTATTGATGAAAGCGTCTGTCAAGCGCGTCTGCAAGGCGTCGTGGACGTAGTCAACGCCAGGGAGGTATCCGAACGCGCTTCGTCAACTCGCGGGCTCCAAAGCACGCCCTCGACCTCAAAGTCGTAGATCAGTCTCGCTTCGATTAATTAGCCACGCATGCCGTCTCTCGTTCCACTATCGGTCAGTCCTCTTGCGCAAAGCTCGGCCTTGATTTCGTCCGATGGTTGGCTGCAAACTGATCTGGCCACGTCCAAGTATTGTTTGTCACGCAAAATTATCTCCAACACGGCCGATCTCAGGAATGATTCAGTCCCAATTCATCGGCCAACAAGCCCGCGGACTTCCTCTTGGGCATATCCCGACCACAGACCGACCTACACTATACGTCCGCAGTATCCGACCACACTAATCCGAAAATTTCCACTCGACCACTCGACACAGCCTCTCGTCCACCCAGTATCGTTGCTACGGCCTTCCTAACAAATGAGCGAGGACCAACCTTGTGGATCACGGATTTGGCCAAAACTCTCGGAATCATCTTGTTTCGGTGAGAAATGAAGATATCCCAGAGGGTTTATGCTAATAGGCTCTCTATTCCGAGATACAGCTATGAACATTAGCATTGCTGGTATACGTTTATATGTGGTTTTTCAATACGGGCCTATATGGGCAACGTTAATGTCCATAGCTGTATCTCGGAACAGAGAGCCTATTAGCATGAGCCCTCTAGGATATCTCCATTCCTCACCGAAACGAGATAATTCCCAGAGTTTTGGCCAAAGCCGTGATCCACAAGGTTGGTCCTCTACTTGTCAGTATTCTGAGTCTTGACCAAATCCCTAAGTTTCGGCAAAACCTACACCCAGTAATCTGAGTCTCGACCAAATCCCTAAGTCACGGTGAAACCTGCGCTCAGCGTTCTGAGTCCCGGCCAATTTCCTCGACGTCGGCCGAACCCTACACTCAGTGTTCTGAGTCTCGTCCAAGTACCACGTCCCGGCAAGACTCGACACTCAGTATTCTGAGATTCGACCAAATCCCTGAAATTCCCTGCCAGAGTCCACTAATCCTGTCAAAAAACGTCAAATTCCGAAGAATCCCCTCGGCCCAATATAATCAATAGTATTCAACGGTGAGAGAGGGATGAAAGGATCAATTGAGATTCAATAAGTCATCACACACATACAATCGGGAGGATCAATCAGCAAACACGGGGATCGGGGACTTCCCTATAGTGAAAGCCACCCAACTGTCACGGAGGACCTCGACCATGAGCAAGATGCTGCAGAGAAATTTTGAGCGAAATCAAACATTCTTTTCATAATTGCTCTACACTACTCCCGTCGCGGCAGTCCACGGCAACAGCACTTCAAAGAGGCACCAAATGATCATTCAAGAGGACAAGAATCACATTCAGGATTTTCGGGATATGAGAGAGCGCAATATCCTGCAGCTACACGCGAAGAGCCTCGCACGTATGCAATATCGGTCAAAATTGCGAATTATTGACGCTTCCACAAGCGTAAAACCTCGGCCAAGCGCGTACTTATCTCGGCCTCCACGTTCACGGATAGGTGCACACGCTGCGAAAAATTTACGAGACGTAGAGTCCTGTCACAGTGGCGATTTGTGACGCGGAAAATGAAATTCCCAGCCCAAACTACTCATTATTCGTCGAATTCGGCCATGAGACGCAAGTAACGCGCGCGAACGGCGATACGCCTCGTTCAAGTCGGCAGCTGCTCCCTCGTTCTCTGCACGACCGATCTCACACACCTGAGAAGCGGAAAGAGGGAGAACCCGGGGGTTGTTTTCCAGCATACAAGATTGATAGTCCTTTTCCTTATATAAACCTGATGCCTGCGACTGTCCAGATATCAAACCATAGATCCCACATGCAGTCACCTTCTCACCCCATGCAGCATCCAGTTCCTTGTGCGTGCTTGACTCCCATAATGAGCTGACAGGTATATTTCGTCATTCTCATTGTGCAGGTGAGGTCATTAGTTCATACTCATACTTTCTAGGTAATGAATAACTCCTGGGTGGCAAAACTAATTATCAATTTAAATCGAATGTGGTTCAATAAATCCTCAAACCTCTTCTGAAAATTCGCGATGATAGAGAGAACTTGACTAGGAAATTGCCCCAATAATCTGAGTGTTGCATAGTCCCCTAGACGTTGGGATGAATTTTGAGGATCAGGGAATTTAGGTCGACTCCATACAAAGGGTAATTCTGAATCCTCTATTCTCCTCTTCTCCTTCTTTCTTCATAACAAAACCCTCAGCAGCATATTCCCGAGCTCGACACTCAGCTTAAAACTTCTCAACTCCATCCATAGCCTTTCTACAAACTTCCTCCCCGTGATATAGACGAAACAAATTCGTCTCATCTCCTTCATCGCGTGGATTTCTCAGTTTTATCAGGTGCATATATCCATTTATCTTCTTATCGTACTTTACCAAAAGTTCGACTTCTTCGGCTAATTTTGGATCCATAGAAACGTCCAATTTATTCCAAAGTTCATATCCCTTGCCAATGATTCATTTCCAGTGATATTTTCCATTTCGATCTCAGTTTTGTTCAATTTATATACATCAAATTTGGAGACGTCATTTACAGCTTCCATTCCTCCCACATATTCAGACTCTAGAACCTTTGCTTTTTTCTTCCTCCCTTCCTTTTTTCGCTCATCGGATGAGTTAAGAACATGTTGTGATCAAACAGGTTCTTGATTTGATCGAAATCATGTTGTTCTGTATCTGTCCACTTTCATGTAACTCCGGATCGCGTTAGTTCCAGGAAGGGTTCCGTCTTGTGTGCGAGTCTACTTGTAAACTTCGCGCAAGAATTGATCAATCTGGAAAATCCCTCCGAATCGTGGATGTTTTCAGGGGTTGGAAATTCTGTTATTGCTTCAAGTTCTCCTGGGTCGGGTCTTAGCCCTTTTGCTGACGAGATGTGTCCTAGAAACTCAATATCTTCTCTACAAAATCGAACTCTTTCGAAATTCAAGGTGATTCCTCCTCCAAGGACTTCTCTAAAGAATAATTCCAGGTGAATCAAAAGTTCAGCAAAGTCTGTTGAGACCAAGAGCTAGTCATCTACAGAATCTATCAAAAATTGTCTCAACTTGATAAGAATTCTGTATGCCGCTCTTTTCAACGCCGCTCCACTTATTTTTGGCTCAAACGGTACTACAAGAAACACGTATGTAATGCCCTCGTAGACGAACGCGACATATTGCTGCGATTCTTCATCTAACTCGACTTGCCAGAAGCTCGCGATCAAATCAAATCTCGAAATCATCCCAATTCTTCAACACCTTTTAATAACATCCTCCATCTCTTCCGCCCCATCACGGTCGTCCTCGGATCGTTCATTAGATTTTTGTGCGTCTGAACAAATGCGTACGTCACCGTAATTCTCACTCACAACCACAACAGGGATTATGTATGAACTAATCCCATGCCAAATAATGTTCAATTTGATCATTTAATCAATCTCTGCATCGATCTCCTCCTGATTTTTAAATGGAATCGGATATGATCATTTCTTGAAAGAACTCGAATCACGCGTTCTCAGTATGTGTTTGAAATTCCTGAAATGACCAGGTTGCTCATCAAAAAAAGACTGATACCGTGTTATTGATATCTTCAATTCCAACCGCTCTTCTGAATTTGGAATAGGAATGAAATCAATCTTCAAACCAATTTCTTCATCTGTAATTTTGAAGGATTCATCTACATTACACACTGGCTGAGAGATTTCATCATCATCGAACACCTGATCCACGACATTGATGCATCCTTCTCTGGTTTCCTCAAGCTCTCTCTTCCCGATCAACAACCTCTCATATTTCATTTGGCTCCTACGACCATCAATTTCCAAAGCTATCATACCATTCTCTACGTCGATATTCGCACCCAGGTGCTTCAAAGTTTCGATCTTAAGAATGCTCTCACGCGCTAATCTCTGTATAAGAAAAAAATCTATGTTTGTGTCTAGTCCGAGGATTTTCACATTGGCTCGAAATTATTCTTCCAACTTGACTAATTTTTCACCTGTGAATCCAGTTGCTTGCAAATTCGTTGAAGGGAGTGTAGGGAACCCTTGCCATATCTAATGAAATTCTTCATACTTTCCTGCCGATAAACAAGTCGATTCACTCCCAGTATCGACTTATGCAATGATTTCCATTCCATTGATGGAAATTCCAATCTCAAGACAGTCAGTCCCCTCTATAATTTCCATTTTTTTGTGATACAGCTCCTTTTTCAACAATTCCTTTCTTAGATTAGAAAAAATAACATTGACTTGAACTCCCTCAGGAGAGATCTGTCCGAGCTCTGATTTCTTCTCGGATTCTCTCGTAATTGGTGCCTCCGCGGCCTCGACATGAGAAATCTTAATCAGCATTGACTTCCTAACCTCACACTGTCCCCAAGTCACTACTCGGGAACAATCAGGCGGAACAGTTCGCCATTCTTCAACCAAAACCGAAGTACTTCCGGTGAACATTCCGACTGGACCATCAATCTTTTCGGTGATTTCCTTTATCAAAATCGCGAATGCCTTTTCGGTAAAGAACTTGATTGGCTCTTCAGTTCTTAACTCAGAAATCTCCTGGGGAATTCCATCAAAAACATTTGGATCCGTTGGAACATTTCCCTGCCTTTCGACATTCGGATCAGAATTTGAATATTCTTGTTCCCTTATGAACTTGTTTTTACTGAAACTCCCGGTTACATCACTCGTTGCACTGGAATTGACTCGATTAGATTTCGACTTGATTCGGCGTTTTTCATTCAATGCAACGATCCAAAGTTTTCAGAATCGTTCCTCTCGTCTCTCTGCGGCTCTTCCACTTCCTCCTCAACAATATGAATATTTGGAATATTGTTAACCTCTCCTACGTCACGTTGATCCATTTTCGGTCGCTGAAGCGGTTTCTTTGAATCGTCATCACGAGGAGTAAATGGGCGCTGTCCGGGACTGGTGATATGTCTTTGCCATTATTCTGACGATTCTGGGGAGTTGATGTCTTCAGTTTTTCTCGAGATCGCGTAGGGGTACTAATAGCCCAAGACGAGTCAGAATCTATTTCTCGTTTCTGAGACGGATTATCAATCGATCGATTGGCAGCTCGCCGGTCATTCTCATTGGAATTCACATAACAAGAATTGAAAGCTGATGAGTTGACGGTCCCTGCGTTGCCTATAATAATTAACAGTCTGATGAATTCATCAATAGACGCGAGACTTTTCATCAAAATAGTTTGTTGAATATTATCGTCATAATGTTTCGAGAAACGTTCGATAATGACTCTATCTTGTGGGGCGTCATCTAATCGTTAGACTTCGTTGTAAATTTCCATCACATACTCGACCCGGCTGTAATTTCGCTCTGCCTCGTAATATTCAAACTCAAGTTTCCTACGAATTTCATTCTGAATCGCCAAGATCCAGTATTGGGTCTTCAATTTGTTAGAGAACTTATCAAGATTGTGGATAGAGCAGGCAAGATACTCCCACCAGTCTCACGCATCTCTCTTCAACGATTGCTCCAACGTAAGACGCAAACTTCTCTATCGAAGATCATCAAAACACAGTACCGAGTGATATTTTCTAGATATCTGCACGGACAATCGTATACGACTGCGCTGAATCTTGTCAAATCGTACTCCATTTTAGATAATCCACTAGATCCCGTTCCGTTTTGATTTCCTCCGGCGGATAAAATTCTAAAATTTGGCTCCAGGTGTGCCAACTCGAGCCTCCAGGTCATTATGTCGATCACTCGAATCCGTATTGACTCTTGCCTGTGTATCCGAGGCTCTTTCAACGGTCGACATTAGTTGAGAATGTTGTTTGGTTCTAGTTTGACAGTTATCTAATTCTCCAAACAAATATTCGATATCTTCGTGGTGAACTCGTGAACGGTCGGAGTAACGGGTCGTGGTTCCGGAAAATTGGACGTTCAATCGCTCTCAATTTCGATACATTTCATCTAGAGCGCAGATGCGCCCCTCGCGAAGATCGGTCATGTCTCATTCCGTGTTCGAACGGCACATCATTGTGGGTACGTGCATCGCCGGCATCGGAACGTGTCTCAGCAAAATTAGCATCAAGCGCGCAGGCTCCGAGCCTCGGATCCGCTGCGCTGCGTTCCAGCGAACGCCAAACGTTCTCTCGCGTCTCAACCGATATATCGATGTCTGGTGCAACTTGCACCACGCGACGCGCATCCAAGCGAGTTGCCATTGTACGAGGCGCTCCCTGTCCACTGACTCCACGTCCGCGTCGTCTGCCCCTGTTTAGAGAGTTTTGTCGTCCAGGCCCAACCGGATGACCTTCGTCTCCCGAGCGGTCCGACACTACAACTACTCAAGAAGACAAAAGTGGTATTTCAATAAGTAAGCACCCATTTTCCAATGCCGTTCCCCACAGGGGATGCCACTGCGAAGTATAAGGAATTCATGGAGCGGATGTATATTGTGAGATATTATTTGAGTCAAATAATTGAGTTTGATCTCATTCAAATTTTCGGGTATACGACATGGTTGGGAGGATAGAGTGAATGAAATCTCTTGAAATACAAATTAAAATGGATCTTGCTTGAATTTATCTACAAATTCGTGGCTCTGATGTTGACATTCTACTGAAATACCATAATTGTTCTTTCTAACCCATACTTCGAATCCACAGATATCGGCGACGCGACGCGTGACATATATAATCGATTGGTTGTAATTAATTGACTTACGTCTCGTTCTGGTCTTTTTTGTCTTCAAATTCAGGATTGAACACTGCTGGAAAACTTTTAGAAAACGGATCTGGAATGAATGAAAAGAAAACAAGTTAACACGAGGATTAAAAAATGATCAACCAGGCGGTACGTGGTTTCTGCGTAAGGCAGTGTCCGGTGCACCAGTGAGCCGGTCAACGTTCATTTCTGATTATAGCAGTGTCCTGTGTCGACTTTCGGTCAGCACAAAATGTCTTCACCTGCCGAGAGCAAGTAGTTCTTTTTGGAGCTGGGCTTATCCTGAAGCGTCTCAACCGTGCATGTGCATCGGTTTTTATAGCCAAGAGTTCCTCGTTCATCTCAAACTAAGAATCTTTTATATTATCCGCGGCTCCAAAAGATGGATTGTCGCAACTATCAATTCTCTAATGAATTACATACGTGGAGCTGCGCACGTTAGCTACCGCAAGATACATGAGTCAAATGAGCACACGCGAGTACTCCAAATCGGTAATTCCATCATGTTTGGTACATTCAAACAAAAACTCAAAGAATTCTTCTCAATCGTGGTAGGATCATTCATTGCTTCAATTTCATCTGGTGGGACGAGTTTCGGCTCGACTGGTCATCAATTCCCGTGATAATCCTGGGATGATTATCCCATCAATTCAAACTTGCCGCCATGGAGCATGCGCACATCCTCCTAACAAGCTTGCCAACTTCAGATCCGTACATCAGTGGTAGGAAACCTCAGCATGTGGGTAGTTGAACTCAGGTTATGTTACTGATTCGTTCTCGTTCAGCGGGTGATTGAATGATACATCTGGATTGTGAGAACATGGTGAATGATATGAATGATGCGGATTCAATGGGTAAGTGAATCTGGAACATGAGCTTTAAGCATGGTCTTATCCATTGTTGGTGTTAGTAGCATTGTGGAGTGAATTTTGGGTATTCGTTATTGTTTGAGTGAGATGGAAGTTGATGGGTAAATTTTGTGACAATTGGGTCAAATGTATCAATATTGTAGTAGTTAGATTACGAAGTGAGCGTACTAACAAGTATGAGTAAGTGAAAACCCCAAGTTTGATTCTCCCTGTAATTTTGTAGGAGAATGAGATGCGAGTTTGGGATGATGGCCTTCGTTAGAAAGCCAGAGGAATCAGGATAGCGATGTGAGGTCCTAAACCATCATCACCTAAGTGCGATAGGTCCAGCCAATCATCATTCCCTCTGGGTCAAAGGATTATCAGAAAATTGCCATGGGATGACGGAAATGGGTCTAGAGGATCTTTTGATTCCACCCAATCACTATATCCAGAGTGTTTCCATTATGATCAGCTCTCGGTATAGGCAGCTATTATTATGACATAGGAGAACCGAAACTTGGATATTAAGTGTTTGAACTAGGTAACCGAGGGATGATCTTATAACTTTGTCTGAAACTTTGACTCTTTCATTAACTCTTTCTGCTTCTACTAAGAGGGATTGATTTCTAGGATACAATATCAAAAGTCCTCTCTGTCCTATGTACCTGATGCCTGCGACTGCTCAGATATCAAACCATGGATCCCAGTATGCCGAAAGCTTCTCACCTAATGCAACATCCAGTTTCTCGTGCGTGCTTGACTTCCTTGATAAGCTGACAGGTATATTTTGCCAGACTCATTGTACAGGAGAGGTCATTAGTATATCTTATTTCATATCAACTCCTTCTATCTTTGAACAAAAAACATCGAGCTAATCATATATATATTTTTTGAAAGATAGATCACTCCTGCGTAGCGAATCTGATAGTCAATTTGAATCAAATGTGGTCAAATAAATCCTCAACCCTTATCTACAAATTCTCGATAAAAGAGAGAACTTGACTACAAAATCACCCGAATAATCTGGGTGTTGCAGTGATAAGTGACAATAATCCTAATGATAGTGGTTGCTTCGATGATGATGTTCGTATTGACCCCTCGGTTAGTGAATTCGAAAATCTTCCTATGGATTGTCATGATAATGATTCTGATTTTGAACCGGATCGGATTGGTCCATGTCGAGAGATAAATGAAGTTATGGCTAAGTTTAACAAGGTAGTATCACCGTTGAGAACTCCGCGAGTTCATGAGAAGCAGTATGCAACAGGGAAGAGGAAGCAAATTGTCGAGTGCCATGCAGAGCGAACAAGTGAGAAATTGTCGTAAATTCGTGAAGTTTCATCACCGCAGCTCAAATGTGACCTCTGCAGAGGATGGGTTCGTAATTTTCCCTCCGCACTCGCAAATTGTGCAAATGAATCCGAGCGAGTTCGGTTACTCAGAATCTTACCTGATGAATTTAGCAAAGCGCATAGCCTGGGAATATTCCCGAATGTGACAAAACACCTTAGATGAGTCTCGAAAGTTGGAATGCTCTACTGGGATCCATTCTTCTCGAGAAGCTTTCACTGTCAACGTATTAGTGATATCGATGAGGAAGAAGCTCTGCATTATTACTTGAATGATGATCTTGATCGTTATCGGCAAAGTGCCGAAGAATCAGTCGTGGAAAATGTCCGTGAAAATGGTTCCAGAGGAACGAAAGTCGGGAGATTCATGACAAGAGGTACTGAAGATCCTTATAGGATATTTCGTGACAAGAATCCATACGTCAATATTAGCAGAACAATTCTCCATATGTTCAGACCAGAACATGTGATCGTAAGCCCTCCTGATGAAGTATGTTTTTGCATTTACTGCGCAAATTTTGATCTTCTTCTTGAGAAGCTGTGCGGATTGAAGGGCATTGATCGAGAAAACAATATGACTTTTAAGGAGGGAATGATCCAATTGTCCATGTGTCACACTCAGAACGACCAATGTCAGCTCCAAGATTGTGAAGAGTGTCCTAAATTATCTGGAGTGACACTCGATTCTGTTGGGATTCCAGATGAGAACATTGTTGAGGAGATCGGGTTTGCTATCTCGAATAAGCGCGATTTGGGGAGAAGATCTGCTTCTGTTGGAGTATTTGTGCAGGAATTTGCCGAATCTGTGGTCCAATATGGACCACCCGTATACATTGAAAAAATTGAACAAGAAGCTACCAGGGACTATAAACAAGTGACTCACGAAAATCCAAAATTGGTAGTGCTCCACTGCGACTGGCCGAGAATTGGACTATGACGTTGGAAGATGCAATTCAGAGCAATTATTGGGAATCCAAACAGGTTCCCATATCTACAGCGGTGTGCTTTTATCAGGGTACGAAGAAGAGTTTTGCCGTTGTGTGTGATGATACGAGCCGTGACTAATCTCATGCATTGCTGGCGATCGAGAAGATCGAAGATCACTCGAGACAGGGGATAAATTTTGATTTGATTGAAGGATTGATCATCATTTTGGATGGTGCTGCTGCCCACTTCAAGAACCGGTATCAAGCATGGGAGCTTCTCCTCTCATCTTTAGGAGAGTCATGGGGTTTTTCAGCGACAGGTCACAGAAAAGGAGGTTGCGATGGAATCGGTGGATCAGTGAATCGCTACGCGACTATACACAATTTGAGGAAATTGCATCTGGTAGCGATAGATACTGCAAGTTCCTTTGTAGCAAACGTTGCAAAGTATCTCACAGCAATAATTTTGCTGGGAATCAATGCTCTTGATTAGGCCGAATTCCGATCGAAGAAAGTCGCACTTGGAGGAATTCGAAACTGTCATGCCTGGAGAATTCACATTCTGGATGATGTTACGGGAGAATTCCAGATCGCACGCACCGTCAAGCATTCATGAGGAGAATTTGTATTTTGAACGCCATAGTTGCAAGTTCCGAGTCAACCTAGTTTACCGACATGTATGAAAGGTTTGTAACTTATATGGATACTTTCCAGGGGAATTGATTTGGCATATTATGAAATACATAGATCATTTCGATTTTCAGCATAGATCAAGTAGTTGGAGTAAGTAATACGAATATACGACGATCAATTTGTGTCTGGACCATGAATTTTCTCGATTCTGACGGAATAATATAATCTGCGAGCGGTACATATTGGGCCCAAAATATTCTAGCACACTTTACTTCTGGGAGGCGTGTTGGCTGGATCTGCTCAAGAATGAAATTTATGATGGATTTTTAGAGTGAAATACTCCTGGAGAATGTAGTTTTTGTGGTTATCCATTGAGAAAGTTCAATCTCCGATCAATTGAATCGTAGATGCGATGTAATAGACCTGTCGGATAAGGATACATGGCAACTGTTACCTTGGAATGTCTGGTAAGCGCCCTCAAATCTGTAACACTGCCTGAGTATTATTTCGAGCATAGACAACGCGCAGGGAGATGAATTTACGAAGTTGTACAGCCGCCTCAGTCACTGTGTTCTGATTGTCGGTGTTTTTTGATTGAAAGAAAAAAAGCGCCTACCTCAAATTCTTAGAGCCAATAGAACCAATTGCGTTATATCCGTCATGAGATCGTGCCGTTACGAAGGAATTTTCAGCGAAAGAAGGATGTTCTTTTTGAACAATTTTTCTGTGTCTTGCGTGAAAGTCCAATTTTCCGCTAATACTCGACCCATTCCTGCCCCATACCTGTTTCTTTTTTCATGTGTTTCAGTACATCTGACTATATGTATGAAAATTTTCGAAGATATTTGAAGATGAGCATGATTTATCGATTTTTCTCCAATTTCAAATTCCAATTTCCACGAAAATCGCGGTGAGGCTTCAAAACTCAGCAAATATTTTGAAACGAAGCGGGTCCGGATGAAACTAAAAAATACATGTCTTATCATTTTGTTTCTAAAATCATATATCTCAGAGCGAAGCCGATCGGATTTTCAAAATTTTTCGGCTGCCGGATCTCAACTGGATTCAACCATTAATCAACTCGTCGCTGCGTTCAAATCGAGAGAGTATCCGTAAAAGGAGAGCTGACTTGACCGCAGGTACTTCCTCAAGTTACATCGTGGGACGTAACGAGTCTAGTAACAAACCTTCATTCCTCCCTCTTGATGGAGAAATGCTTGAAGGGACCCCGCACAAAATGCATTGATTATGGTTCCCGGTAATTTTTGACGGTACTCCATTATCTTATAGATTGGAACGTGACGATCAAAAGTTCAAATGAGGCCAAAGAGCGAAAATGTTCCAGTTCGGAGCTATAAAGCTTTAAAATCATGGATTTTGAAGCCTCGAGACAGGTTATGTTTACATTCCACCGAAGATATTCGGCATCAGTGGAACAACGGGTGGACAATACGTACTTGCTGTACGATAGAATTGTAGAGTACGGGATATTAAGATCGTGCCAGAATAATGAAAATAAGTACAAATCGAAAATCAATATTGAGAAACGATGAGGCGAATCAGTTGATGCGGGTATACTTGGCATCATATCCATTTTTTCAGATCTCGTAATGTGAATGGGTGATTCTTTCCGAGTGCATAAAGCAATATTAATGTGTGTATTCTTTGCGCCAGGTGATGGATCTCTGAACAAAGAGAGTCTTGAAACTATGGCAAAAGCGCTATTAAAAAGAGCACTCGTTCGTTCGTGATTTGATTCTTGCAATCTTACTGCGAGATCATGTACTTCATATCGGTCGTGCAAAGAGTATACAGATACTTCCCAATCATTGATTATAAGACAAATCACCAGAATCAGAACCATACGAATCACTGATGGAGCAAGTCTACGATTTCGCATGAGGAAATATCGAAATCAGGGATAGAGTATTCAGCTCAACTCGCACCCCACTGGCAATAGCGTTGCTCTCGTCTTGTGTATCTGACTGTCAGCACAAGTTCAGCCCGGAGTGAATTTTTCTCACTAAGTCGTTTGATCCCCGATGAATCTCGATGAATGAAGCTTCCATTGACCATCGATAAAACAGGCATTCTCAGGAATTTCTTTGTAACTCGTTATTCAATCAAATTGCAGAGCAAGAAGAATTGTGATGGAGCCAACATAATGACAATGTGTACAAATCAGGATTTGCTATCGAGAATCCTCCGTTTATGTTCATCATATGGATCATTACCATGTTTTTCGATCTCTCGTCATCACCTGACTACTTTCCTTAGGTTCAACTGCGAGATAGAATCGTTCATTTTTTTATAAGGATAACCGTCTTTTAATAATGATTCCTATGTAATGTCAGTATAAATTCTACTGGAGCAGGTATTTCGAATTTCGATCGAATTACTATGATCTGTAGGCGGGATGATATCAGAATCACCGTTCTCAAGTTGAGTGAGTCGAAATATCAAGCAAGTTCTCGAGATCTCGAAAAATCGTTTTTCCCATGTGCGAGCTCATTATTAAGATGATATGATACTTCATTTTGAAAACATTTAGATGATTTTCATCTCGTACATAGGAATGAATCTTGGAAGCTGGTACATAGAACAGATATCATCATTTTCCTGAACTAGTTACGAATCAATGGAAATAAGAGAAAAAATGAATGAAACTATTTACAATAATATGATCGATTGATCATCTGTAATGATAACGACGGCCACAGTATGATGCCTTCGATCTCTCTAAAATTCTTAAAAGTCCGTCAACCTTGCGATCCGGAATAGTCCAATCTTTTTACATTGGTAAAAGCGGAGCTATAATATGTGATTCGACAGGATTAACTTGCTGAGGCCTGTGTCCTGCATCTCCGATCGTATTCAACAATATTTGAGATGGATGAGAAACATTCTCCTCGTGTCTTGCCTAGCCCAAGTACCATAATACACTAGCGATGTGGGCACATGGTTCCAATGTGCACATGATCCTAATCAACTGATTTGCCTCGCCGTGCCGTTCCTAAATATCGATTTTCGATTTGTACTTATTTTCATCATTTTGGCACGATTACCATATCCCGCACTCTATAATCCTATCGTACAACGAGCACGTATTGTAGACCCGCTGTTACACCGAAACCGAATATCTTCGGTGGAATGTAGACATAACCTGTCTCGAGGCTTCAAAATCCGTGATTTCAAAGCTTTATAGCTCCAAACCGGAACATTTTCGCTCTTTGGCCTCATTTGAACGTTTGATCGTCACTTTCCGATCTATAAGATAGTGGACTATCGTCAGAAATTACCGAGAACCAAAATCAATGCATTTTGTGCGGGGTCCTTTCACCGTTGGAAGTAGGTATTATCCACATATCTATATTAATTCACATTCGTTGCTGCAGAAGAATTTGAGAATGGGGAATGTATACCGTCAAGCTCGGCGCAGATGGCGCAGCCGTTCTAAGGGGGTTACCCAGTATGTGTAAGTGAATCCGTGTGAGATTGCGTGCGTCGCCGTTCACTCACACATGCTGGGTGGCCCTCTTAGAGCAGCTGCGCCATCTGCGCCGAGCTTGACGGTATGCATTCCTCATTGCGTTCGTTGATGATATGCGTACTTATTGAATCACTCCAATAAACAGCGATACAATCTTGTAGTTATTCATACGTGAAGTATATTTGATACTAGATGGAAGATGAAATGATTTACAGTGAGAATGAGCGAAAAAATGCGCGGAACGGAGGAGTCGCACGCAGGGAATCATTATAAAATTTTCGGAAACCGCGGCCTCGCGGAGTCGCGTCGATGACTGCTTCGAGCGTACAACTGATTGACGTGTCAGGATGCGGAGAAGTTATCCTTACTTTTGTGCTGAAACGGCAGTGTCAATAATCGATTACGACGCAACTAAAAATTGAATTCCCATAATGTAATGGATAAATAGGTATACTTCGGCCGCTTATGCAACGATATAGGTGTATCCTGACCGTGCAAAAGGAGGGATGAGAATGCTTGGCCGTGTGATAGCTTCTGGCCACGAGATGTGCATCAAGGCCAGGTGAACTCGGACTGCGCGATGCCTTCGTGCACAGCAAAGCCGTGGAATATGCGAGGGAGAGACAGAGTGTGTTCTGGTGGAGGCAACAGCCGCATAGATGAGAATTGAGCATCAGAGCCGTATATACAGCAAGCAGACGATTCTTAGTAGTATTTCGTCTTCTCGCCGTATCTCTCGCTCTCTTCTCGTGTACATTCAAACCTGGCACATCAGAAAGTTAACAGAAAAGAACCAGACTTCTGGTAGTCTCGTCGGCGGATCAAATGCTCGCAGCCGAGAGGCGATCACAGTGCGGACGGATAAATGAGAGCCGGACATGTTCAATCAAGAATTAGCTGTCAAAGTGTGCACATGCGCATTTTACCGATCGACTTTTCGCTCGAGTTGGAGCCGCATGCCGTAGCGCCAGCCTCTTAAGGGTCCATGCTGTGCCGAGATGGACGATTAGGATCGCTGCAACTGCTGAGCAAGGGCCAAGTCGAAAAGATGTTAGCAAAAAGTGAGTGGTTTCTAAATATCAGATTCATGGAATCGTCCTCTGCGTGTCGAATTACATCAGCTCATTTTCCAATTTTACTCAGCTGATATCCTGGCTTTGAAAAATTGGGAGAATTAGCAGATATAATTCAGCTCGCGAATGTCGATTTCGAATCTCCCGCCAATGATTAGTAGATACCCGATTATATCGATCGAGCATCTAAATTAATTTGGTAAGGAGTGATTTTGCTCTCTAAATTCCTCCCGCCGCACTATGGGCGATTGTGGTTTTTTTTCTCCAAGGCTAATATCTCGGGGGAGGATCAATATTTTTCAGTAATCCAAAATGGAAGATGAAGCTGAGATTTTCTAGAATAGGGAGAAATTGTTGTCGCAGTATCATTTTGTTTTTGAAAGATCCTAATCTAATTGAATGAACAATGAGATCATGCGAATGATGCTCAAACCAATGTCAAACCGAAGATCATTTTGAGCTAGCGACTTGTAGTCATCAAAGAAACCAGGAATTCTGCATCTCAAAACTGTCTCAATGCTTCTGAACATTGGTTTGAGCATCATTCACACAATGTCATTGTTTATTTAATGGAATCAGGATTTTTTAATAACAAGATGATACTGCGACAACAATTCTTTCCCATCCTGGAGAATCTGAACTCCATTCTCCATTCTGAATCATCCAAAAATATTGATTCTATCCCGAGATATGCGCCGTGGTGTGCACCGCGGACTTCGCGAAGAGCCTCGCGCACCGTGGTTGGGCGATTGTCGCTCCCCTACCGAGACAGACTCCGACGGGGTGGAGGGGGGGGGGGAGTGCTGGCATGCGTGCAATACTGTCTCTCCTGGCCGGGGCACGGAAAGGCTGCCCTAAGTTGCAGCCGCATCGGGTACTGGTCGAGACGCCTCGCGACAGGCGTAAGTGTAGGATTCGCGGGCCGGGACGTCCCGGAGGAGACGTGCATTGCACTGGTCCTTGTCGTGGTCAGAAAATCGGTCCTTGAGCCAAGAATGAGTCAATTGAGTGCGGCGTGCACCTGTTACTCGGCCCCATTGAAGCCGGTAAGTTGGGCCATCTTGGCCTCGCGTCGTGCGGCGTGAGTGCACGAGCTTTGCTTAGCAGCGATTTTGAACTAAGATTCCAGGATTGAGCGCAGATGAGGTTCCACCGCGTGGAATTGGTCGCTCGCTATCACGGTCGACTCGAAATATTGTCGGGGATCGGGCGGCCCAGTGCAGTGTATGGTTGAGAATTACTGTCACATTTATCGACAAGTGGAGTGTGTTGTCGAGAACCTGGTCGATCATGGACGTACTAAAGTGGTGCGTGTGGCCAAGGGAAAGTATTGTGAATTATGTCGCGAATTTTATTGTAGATCCAAGAAGCATCGAGTCGTATTCGGTTGAGTCGAGCCACGCAGAAGATTGTTACGATGAATGCACTGCATATGTAGCTCCATGTATCAACACAAGAAGGGAATACTCCAGAATATAGGCCGAAAGTGCAGTATTGTAAAATTTTTGAGGGCGTCATTTTGAGCACATGCCCTCTTCCTCACTCTTTGCATTTACAGGTGCAGAAAAAAGGATGAGAAGTAGCTGCTGAGCCTACGAGCCATAACGACGTTTGCGCGCGAGGACTAGCGCATCTGACGGCCGGGTCAGATGAAAACTAATAGTCTGGACTGGTTATTCATTTACCACGTCATACAATTTGGACGATAGTGATGTGATTTTCGACCCTCCGTGCGACAGGCAGTTGGATTGGACACCTCTACTAAGACTCTAGGATAGGAATCCATGATTTCGGCTGGTTATGGATCAGTGAATCGCAGCGGTCGAGGCCGTTTTCGTTTCGTCAGAGTGAGCGGTCCATAACCACTCGAAAAATCCACGAGGAGAACATTTTATTGAGGCGAAGCTCCTTCCATCCGGGACTCAGCACTCATCCGCGCATTCATCCTAGGGAACTATCGCACCAATCCTTACAAAATTCCGCACAACTCTTCGGCACATATTTGAGGGTGGGTATCTTGGAGATTATGGCGATTTATCGACTCAAAGCTCAGTGATTCATGAGACAATGAGGAGCGCGTCGTGAGCACTATACATTCTGTTACTATAAGCGTCTTTCCCTGTCCATCTTCGCTGCCAGGCGCGATATCTCGCCACGAGCTCGTTAGATGGTTGCCCGTCAGGCTCATGAATTTCTACCATGAAGGCGCTGCTAGGTGACATGATCCGGGTATCTATGATATTCCATGCTCTCGGGAATGGCAGGGTTATTAAGCACAGACTATCCTGCACAACCCCATCTACCTCCACTTATCTACACTTTCCAGTCTCTCCCGTGTCGAAGTAGGAGGACCTAAAATTGGCCTGAAAATTCTTGAGACTGATTTTCTGCCATGATTCCGAGCTAGTAGCGAGTTGAATGTGATTTTCCACGAATGGGCTAGAGACAGAAAAGTATAAGAAGATGTGGGTAGGTAAAGGGTGATCCCACGGCATAACATTAGATGACAAAACAACCCGAGTCAAGTTGGATTGGCTTACGTAAACTACCCTTCGAAAATGATGAATAATACACTCTTGCTGTAAAATCGCCATAACTCGGAAACTCTCGAGCATACAAAAAAATGTGAGAATCATTCTGAAGTGAGGAAAGAATGCGATCATCTTGTGTTGTTTGGATATTTCCTCACAGCGTCCTTCATACGTATAATTAGGGTTGAAGAAGTGAGGAAAAGCTTTGAATTAGCCACCTGTAAATTTGAGACAAATGATATCAGACAAGATTTCAAAATGCAACTCGGAGACCATTTCACTAGGTTAAATTCAAATTTTTCTACGGGTTCTGGAGCCGAGTTATGGACTCTGAAATATGGATAATTATCACAACATGACGAACGATAAGGGATGAGGAAGATTGAAAGGATATACTTTGAGATATGCATGTTGTCTCTATCGCTTATTGTGTAATCAATGAAGAAGGTAAGAGAAACGGCTGATGAGGGAATCAATGGATACTTGACGATGGTGACGTTTCAGCGGCTAATTTGCCATCTTCTTCAGATCTCAAATACATATTATGAATGTCAACATATGTAGTATGCATATACTTTCTCACAGTGGTCACATCGTTGTATGTGTGTGTATCCACCTATATGAATTGCACATATTCCTACGTTGTATGGTATCTGTCTCGGAAAAAGACTGAAGTCACAATGACACGCCTGCTCAATCCATCAAACTACTCAACTGTCCTATAAATGATGTACTTTCAAACAATGTGAAAATGTATACTATTGTTATGAGAGAGTAAGATTGAAAACTATTCACCGTGCACGTTTCACTGGTTCCATTTATGTAGGTTCGAGTCTCAAGCCCATCCTTCCACGCGTATTACTGCTTTTGTCCCGATTCTGTGAGCGGGTACTCGTTAAAACGTGGACCAACATGATTGTAAAATGAGCATACTCCCTCGGCAATCTGAACATTTCACGGACAGATTGATAGATGATCGACTCAGAGTCAGTGACATCGGTCTATCCCATTCACGAGAGTATTCAACCTAGAGTCCATGATCGGTCATGTAGATTCCTCATGCACCATTTGATGTCGGACCCATCTCTTCTCTCTGAGGTTTTCCCCGTTTCCTCATAAATTTCCGTTATTCCAACGCGCATGAACTTTTTCTCAATCCTCCCGATTTTTGAACAAAGGTCCGCGCGATAACTGACGGAACCCTCTCCAGTGGATATTCTAAACCATGGATTTAAGCCGAATCTCGAGCACATGCGACTCATGAATAGTTCTTGGTGCTTGCTCATTGGCCAGCGATGCAGTGTGAGCTGCATTTTCCCGCTCCTCCCTATGGAGGAGCGGGAAAAGCAGCATGCATCCAAAATTCGATTCTTACTTTTTATTTGTAGTGAATCACTGAGTTGAATCCAATAAATGAGTGTCGCTGTTCTTACTGCGTTTCCGAGTACTATTCCAATCTTGATTCAATCTCCAACGATAGTCTTCCTGAATTATTCGAGAATCCAAAGAAATTCAAGTCCGCCACAGGAAAACCCTGGGTAAAAGTAATTTATCACTTCAATGACTGAGAATCCTGTTGAGCTCATGGGAAAAGCGATGAACTCATCGGGGAATAGTTTTAAACCAATTGGAGCGGTGAAAGAAAATCCCCTATCCGAGTGGACAAGGACCTTCCGTGCTCAATAATTACTCTGCCCTGGGAAATCGGGTATCGTTGTGATTCTCGTAGCGGGAAGCGTTTTCAGAACAGCCATGCCAGAACGTCAGACTAACCTAAAGAACTCCGCCACTTTTCGTCAGACCGAGTCCGGAGCTATTCATCGAAAGGCGAGGCTCAAAAATAGGTCATCAGTCAAGTCAAAAACCTCAAATGGAGAATTTGGAGGCCCCGGTGGGATCGGGAACAAAGGCGTAGTTCTTTTTTTTCGCTTTGCAGAATCATACAATCAAGTTTCCAGCAAAGTTACCATATCCAAATCTACAAACTTCGAGTTCGGCTATTTCTGAGGTTCACCATCTTTCAGTTTTACTATTATCTAGCAGTTCCGAGTTCCAAATTTACTTTTTTCCCAATTTCCCACAAGTTTTGCTATCGCTGGATTTTACTATACCCGAGTTTCCCTACACAATATGAATATATCTAGTGACAAGTTTCTAAATCAACTGTTTTCGAATGTCACAATTTTCAAAATTCCCTGAATCCAAAGTTCTACGAAATTTGATATTTCATAGTCTCAATTGTTTGAATCCACTGTCTCCAAATTCACCGTTTCCGAAACTCAATTTCCTCAATTCTCTGTATCCCAAATTTCAAAGATCTCGAGTTTGACTATCCTCTGAACTCACCATTGCCAAAGTATCAATTTCCAATTTTCCAAGTTGCAATGTTCACTATTTCTAATTTTTCACAATTTTCCAAATTGACTATTTCCCTTCTTGACATCCCAAACCTCTCTATTCCCAAATTCACCATTTCCCTCTTCACTCATTTCTAAATTCTGGAGATTCCAACTTTACTATCTTCAGTTTTCATAATTTCCAAGTCCATAATTTTCAGATTTTTCAATTTTTCGAATTTCCTTAATTCCGAATTTTCAACTCGCAAGCCTTACTAAATTTCAAGTTACTGAATTCCAAGTCCGTCATCTCGAAGTTCTACTATTTCTCAATCTCATTATTTTTAATCTCACTATATTCTGAATGTACTAATTCAAGCTTCACAAAATTCCAAATTCACGAAATTCATGTTCACCGAGTCCAATTTTTTACGATCTTCCAGATTTATCATTCTGTGGCGCCCCGCGCTCGCGGAACGACACAGGTCAACAATCTTTCATGGAAATTGATGCAACACTTGGCAATTGCGCTGTGTTACGCAGAAGTTCTTATTCCAGTCAACTGGGGCTAAGTGTGGGGTCCCGCACAGGGCTTTCCTCAAGATTTCGAAGGATTTTCGTTGTTCTTCTCCCTATTCAAACTTCTTACCTTTGGAAAGTAAATCATCCATGGGTTGAGCCTTTTGAGAAGAATCTCTGATGAATCTACGGTAACCAGGGCCAGTTTGGTCCCAACACGTCGAGAATTTGACATAACCTCAAAAAACCATGCTTTTACGAAAGTACTCGGAGCTGGTAATCAGGCTATACCAACTTTTCCATGATCTATATGTTTTTGAGGTTGCTGAATCCGAATCCGGCGTCAGCTTGGTCCCAGCATGTCAAGATTCTGACATAACTTCAAAACACCCTGATTTCACGAGAGTACTCGGAGCTGGTGATCAGATCACACTCATTCTCACAGAGTCCTCATGTTTTTGGAGTCGCTGAATCCGAATCCGGGGTCAGTTTGGTCTCAGCATGTTGGAATTCTGACATAACCTCAAAGAATAATGATCTTGTTCAAATACTCAGAGCTGGTAACCTCAACGCTGGTTGAACTACGCCAATCCTATACTTTTTGGACCACAGAGTGCAATTCTGGAGCTCATTCGACTAGAACTAGTCATTTCCGCCACATGACCTTTGAGGTCCGGTTAATTTTAATTTGAGGATTCAACGAAGTGTGCCATCACCCAAAAAATCATGCTAGAAAATATCATACGTGGAAGTCTGACTATACTACTTTCAAGGTTTTGGGGGTCACTGAGTTCAAATTTGAAGTCGGCCCACTCGAACAGATCAGACATCTGACATAACGTCAACAGGCTGTAGTAGATGCAGCCAGTGGTGATTTGACTCAGGATCGTACGTTTTCAGCAACATATCAGAGTTATGAAAAGTCGGAGATCAGACGAGAACGTGATAGCAGATTTTTGTCGGATGCTGAGACGAGACTTACCAAAATATGACAAAACCTCCCACACTCGAAACAAAATTCATCACAAATCTTCCATAGGCTCTATTCTCTTTCGATGTTATAGCGGATCCTCTTATCTTCGGAAGACCTATGCAAAGTCTTGCGTTTCCTCTTACCTTTCGGTAAGTCTTGCTTCATCATCTAACAAAAATCTGCCATTATTTTAATTTCGTTCTCGTCCCATCTCTCTTGATAACGAGTTTCCATCACCTTGATATCTTGGTGAAGACGTTCACCCTACTCTTCGCTGACGTCTCCGCAATTCTCTGGAAATCCATCTAGATGTTCATCCAAGAAATGGAGCTAAAGGCTGATATGAGATCCTAAATTCTTGAAATCCTTCACCATTTTCATGACAATTTTCCTATAACGTGGGCTTCTTCCATTACCCAAGAAGTTATTCAATACATCCTTGGAACTCTCCCATGCTGCTCTTTCAAGTGGAGCTATCACATCAACGAAATTCGAGTTTCTAAACATGGTGCAGATTTGTGGTCCGTCAAAAACTCCTTGCTCGATCCTTTCTTGCGAAATCTTTGGAAACATTTGTACAAGATACTGATAGCATTCATTTTCTTTGTCCAAGGATTTCACCCATTGTTTCATGAGGCCACGTTTTATGTGTAGAGGAGGAACAAGAATTTTGGACGAATCAACAAGAGGCTCCTTGATGACGTTAGCAGAACCCGGAATCAATGAGGACCTTCTCTCCCAGTGCTTCGTCTTTTTGTAATGGTTCCCTCTATCTCTGCTATCCCACAAACATTCATAGCATGGGTTCCTAGTGTACCCTGATTGCTGTCCCAGAAACATCGTAATGATTTTTTATACGCCACAAATCTGCCACTAATGCTCTCCATAATTAATTCTTTCCAGAAGTATCTTGAAATTGTCATAATGCTCCTCCATTACTGTGGAATGAGCGATTGGCACTGGAGCATATACATTCGTGTTGGGTAGTAAGACTGCCTTGATACTTTGTTTGGACGAGTCTATGAAAAGTCGCCAATCAGGGGCTTTGTACAAATTTGCTTTCAACTCGTTAATAACACCTTTAACATTTGTACAATACACCAATCCTGAGTCCACATGTTTCACAAAATACTTGCGTAACTCCTTATCTCGATCTCGATATGAAGAAACTTGAGTTCCAGGTTCTGATAGATTCTTCTGTTTCAAAAATGGAGCCATAAGCTCAGCTCCATCTTTCGGGAGCCCTAAGTCTTTAATGAGATCATTCAGTTCGAACTGAGATATCAGAGATGATTCCTTCGGTGCTTTATGAGATGGCTTGAAATCTGCATCACTCGTGACGTCACCATCAGTGGAAAAAATCTCCATTTTCTGATGAAGAGTACTCTTTGTTTGATTCCACTGATTCCTCACTTGCAGCAGCATTTCCGGCCGGTGTTTCACATGTCCGTCCTCTAACCATATACGGAACTGTCACCGATTGCACATGTCGATAAGCAATTTCATATTTATTCTTAGAGTTGTAGCCTTTGACATTGTTAATACAAGAATAATAATCTCTTGGGCTCCCAGGTTCCCCCCGAACCGCAGGAGTAGAGGATTTTATGGCGTTCCTATTCTTCTCCTTCTTGTATCGGGACAGCATGGTTTTGCAAGCGTTGCAAATCATGGACGGGGCCCAACTATTACTCTGATCAATTTCTAACTCGAAGACCTCTTTGTACGATTCACAGATGTTTTTGTCAATCGGCACTCGCAGATTTTTTACCTCAAACTTAGAACATATGAGACAAAAACTGTCACGATTGCCTCGACAACGGTGCGATCCCGATAGTTTCTCAGATCGTTTTCTTGTCGCACTAGACCCCACATCAGCCAAGTCACCAACTGATGAGGAACTGCGGTCGCTGGATGACGACGACTGCGGGCCCGCTGTCTCACCCTGGACAGTCGCCAATACTGAGGATCCGACCTTCTGCATCGTAGAACACTTGCGTGCGTCTGCCATGACGGCATCAAGCCGTGGTCCAGGGACTTAGCCGGATAACGGGCTTGCTCCGTTGCGGGCCGTCACCACGGGGAGGTGCCCTGGACGCAGACGCACGCGAAACAAGGATCAATATCTGATTGTGCAATAATGAATTGTATGTTCATTAGGATAATGGGTAAGAGTGTAGTCAGAAATACAAAAAGTCGACTGGCGATGCTGGTACTGCTCGGCTCTCTTGAATGGTGCAAATCTCTTATCTTCTTGCGGGTTGGGTGGGTAGCCACCTAGTGGCAAGAGATGAAAGCGTCAGACAGGCTTTGAGGTGATCTGAATGCGTTTTTCTGATTCCAAACCTGACTCATGGGATTTCAAGCTCTTGTCTGTGATCCGGAGTATTCAAGTTTCCTAGGTTTACATACTGACTCACTGAGATAAAACGGGCTCAAAATTCGGACTCAGGTAGCTATCCAGTATTGGTGTCGTATACATCATTGATAAAATCCGGATACTTGCATTGAAGCATAGCTTTTTGAGGTTATGTAAGCATGCTGACCCCAGGAATTCCAAGAGTTGTGATCAATTCGGTTTATGTTGATGGAGGTACTTGCTGGGATTAATTCTCCGCGGAGTTTGGATTCAGCGACCCAAAAAGCTTACAGCTTGTGTATTCTCATCCCCAGCTCCAAACATCTTCATCAAATCTTGATTTTTTGAGGTTATGTCAGAATTTCGAGATGCTTGGACCAGAATGACTCCAGATTCGGATTCGGCGACCCCAAAAACATGGAGATAGTGGAAACCGACTATGGTCTGATTACCAGCTCCGAGTGCTCTCGTGGAATCATGGGTTTTTGAGGTTATGTCAGAATTTCAACATGCTGAGACCAAACTGACTCCGGATTCGGATTTACTCTCGTAAAATCAAGGTGTTTTGAGGTCATGTCAGAATCTTGACATGCTGGGACCAAGCTGATCCCGGATTCGTATTCAGCGACCTCGAAAACATATAGATTATGGAATAAATGGTATAGCCTGATTACCAGCTCCGAGTACTAAAGTGAAAGCATGGTTTTTTAAGGTTATGTCAAAATTTCGACGTGCTGAGACCGAACTGACCCCGGATTCAGATTAGTAGGCGAGTTAGGTCAGAGCTTTTTTCTGTGTGGCTGTGTTATTCGTCTTAGTTGTTTGCGTCCATGTGGGCGGGCAGTGATGCAACCGAAGTAATGAGTCCGTGGTGAGTTTGATTCGTTCCCTTCGGATCAGTTTTGTTGGGGGCTTTTCTGACTCTGGACCTCAGTCAAAAAGTCGTCTGAGCCCTCGAGATCAAAGGATTAAAGTTCTTGAGGAGGTATTTCTATGGTGATGTCTCTATCCAAGGTGATGATACCTTATAGTTGCTGAGCCATAGTGTGAAATGTTCCATTCATTACGGAAACGGCGTTTCCTTCGATAAATTCACCATCTGTCGTGTTGAAGCGTGGAAAGTACGCATCGCCATCTTTGTGATTAGTCTTCATCTTTATCGGCTTTTCGCCTTGGATGGGAGAGTGATTTGGAAAATATTCGAGGCACAGAGTGTTTCGATGCAAGCATCGCATTGCTGGTAAGGTAACTCACTTCAGTCACCGTGGGAACAGTTCTCGGATAGCCAAGATACTCGAGTCACATCTGTTGTGGGTGTTAATTTGTCTCAACCGCTATGAGAATCGCTAGCAGGCGGAGTGACATGTGTCACAGGTGTTACCCGGGCAAACAGCTGTGTGCTAGTGGCCTGCCCGGCTGGTTGAGTAACTGATATAGAGTGTAACTCTCCCGAACTTGGGTTATTCACAAGTAACTCAGAGGGGACCCCATCACTCTTGGATAACGCGTCTCCGAAGAACAACAACAGCGAGTCGCGTGAATGCGGCGGAATTTCTGAATCGTCTTGGTCTCCTGAGCTTACGAGGATGGTACTCAGCTCAGGTAACATTATGGTATCCATCATGAGATGAAAGAAAATTCCTTCTTCATCTATGCCATTGTCTTCGTCATCAGAGGAGTCTAAGTTAGGTTTCGGAGGTAGGAGGGGGATGAGGTTCTCTCTATCTCCTCCGAAAAATACTGAGTTTTTATCAAATAAAATCCAGGCTCCGTATTTGTAGAAGTAGGTTGAGCGCAATATGATGTCATATTCCACGATACATTCAGAGGGCAGAATGTGCAATTCCGTTTCTTCACCAAAAATATAAGTTTTGATCACTCCCAGCGTATAAATAAGATCAGTAGAGACTTCAGTGACTCGAATCACTCGTGATGCACCAATCTTCACGTCCGGTTTCAGGGAGCTTAATCTGACGGTGCAGATACCTGCCCCCGTATTCAAATAGACAAAACTGATTCCCGAGGAGAGTATGTCATGATGAATCTTGATTATTGGGCCGATCCCTGGACTTTTGGCTGTTTGTAATCGCTCACGCTCATGATTTTGATTTGTGAGGCTGTTTTGCCCGCGGTCGAGCTCAGACTTCGGGCAGGGTGGGAGTTTGAATGTTGCCCATCGGTAGTTTCTGCAGCTTGCGAGGGAGGTTGAAAATTTTTTGTCATCCGTACATGGGGTGGAAGGATAATATCCTGGGTACATAGTTGGCTGGAAAGGGTATGGGTGAGGCGGATAATATCCTTGAGGTGGGAAGAACGGATAAGGGGAAGTTTAAAAATCCTGATAGGGAGATTGTGGCCTATACGGAGACAGGGTTCTGTGAGGGGACCTGGATCGATCGTAGGGGGATGAAGAGCGTGGATACGGTGAGTTGGGACGGGGTGTAGGGGAAGACGCACGCCCGTTTGAGTTGATTATCCGGTGTTTCCTGACGAGTAGCTCAAGTTTGGATGGGCAATAATTCGTCAATTCGAGTCATATTTGATAGGTTGAGGAGCAGTTACGTTATTTTTTTCGTAATAATGGGGCATCCATTCTATTACGGTCCTACATCTTCGGATCATTTCGGCCGATGGAGGTGACTTGTTTCTGTGTGTTCATGGAGTTTTTGGGGGTTCGAGATCTTCATTCTTGAGATGGTTCCGAGTTGGTGTAGTGTAATTCAGCTCTGTGGATATTGAGGCTGACCGCAAAACTTCCAGCTTTTTCAGCAGCTCCAAGGGCTGCAGCCGAGTCCTTGGGTGAGAGGAGAGCCATGCCACTTCTTATACCATCTGGGAGACCGCGTATGAAAGCATTTAGCCCTAGTAATTCTAATTGGGTTTCATCAACATTTTCAGCGGTCGGTCCTGAAGAATCTTTGAGAGCAGTACAAACTCCAGACATTGAGCTTCTGATCCTAATATAAAATTGGACGAGAAGTTTCGTTTTTTTCCAAGGAAGTATCCATGATTCGATTCACGTAATAATCGTACGGTTTCCCAGGCGCAAAATTTAGCTTCATCATTTCCCTCAATTGATCGAGGTTTCATATATCTTCGTCCTCTAAGCATTTCCTGGTATCGCCCTTGATTTTTGTTAGTAAGCCGCGCAAAAAGTCCGTGTCCTAAGTAGCTCGAATGGTATTTTGTTGATTCGTAACATCTTGAACAAATTCGTTTAATGGAGTAGTCCCGTCAAATTAATGGATATTGGATAGTGCTTTGCGAACGGTACTACTTCGTGACGAATCTAATGTGTCGTGAGTGAGTTCGAGACGCTCCTGATTTTCGAGGTCTCGTCTCTGAAAAAATGTCAGCATTGCCTTTCCGCGAGCGACTGGATCCGAAGTTGCGCTAATCTGTTTGATGGACTCACTGATTCCCTCTGAGTATGACATGATGATGTATTGGGATTGTATTAGTCACTCGTTATTGAGTCACGAGTTATTTTGAGGTCGCGTCCCGCTCACCTCACATCACGCGCTCTTTTCAGGTCAAGCCGTATTCAGAGTCGCGAGGGGGCGGAGATATAAGTTTCAATGAGCTATCGCTTACAAGAAGCTTTCATGTCAGAATCGGGGTGTTGCAATGTGAGTTGTTCAACTGCCTTTTCTTTACGTTGATAGAAGTGCATTCATGTCTATTTTATAGGTTAGGTATGGTCAATAATCTGTATGTCACTGACGTAGACTCAAGAGTTGGGAAAAGCTGAGCGCAACTGTGACTGTTCCCCACAAGGGATGCCGAAATAATATGCCCAAACCAGAGAGGTTCGAATAAACAAATATATTTGAGTTCGGAGAACGGTCTACGAGCAGGCTGCTCGATTTTGCTCACGTAACACTGACAGATACGAGATCCAGCTTTTGTTCCTTCGGTGTATCTGATTTAGTATTCGATGTTCATCAACGTTGATCAAAGATTCCAAGTTCGGTTCGGATCCAAAAATCCTCATTGGATGAGATTGCTCGCAATAGTTGATATTCATAAAATTCAGGAATAGCTTGAGGAAATTGTTCTTTAGAAGAATCAAATGTTCATGCATTCACAAGTAAACGATAAATTTCAAATCAACCAGATGAAATTTATTCGAGAATTATATGAACGTGAGGACTTGAAACTACAGAACTCAGCCTCTAAATGCCATTTTGAGTAAGATCGCACGCAATGTCAAAGGTCGCAAGTTCGGGTTGAACAGTCTTGAGTTTTGATGAATCATTCAAGAACAATAGCTTAGCGGCCACAAGAATAGAAATTGCTTTCAATTCACAGTTTAGGTTGTCCTCAAACTACTCGGAGGTCCGGTAAATCGGCAGGTCCTTCGAGGCGCAGATTGTGCAGAACAAGTGAGATGAATCCGTTTGGGGACGAATTGAGCGCTGGCTCCTCTGCGGCCGTGTGTAGGTAACGCCACGCCTCAAGTGCGGTATCTAGTCGGAACTGGCGGCGGCTATTTCTCGAGCCCTCACTTTATCGTGCTTTTCGAAGGCACTTGGGTGAGCCGATATCATAGTCTCAAAACCACACGTGCAATCTGGAGCTGAGACTAACAGAGACTGATCGATGAGACTCCTTTGCTATTCGAATTCAAAGGCATGTGCCGGTTTTGACATGAGTTCGAGAAGTAGATCAGGGCGTCATTCTCTCGTCACGATGCGTGACTCTGTGTAGCGGGCTTCTTGGGGAATGGCGTTACTTTTCCGTAGTGAAGTTGAGAAAACATACTTGGCTGGGGTTCGTCCGACCTGCTTTACATTGATTATGCGTGCACAGCGCAACTCGCCAAGCATTGCATCAACTCTCGATCGACATCCAAATTTCGAACCTGAAACATTTCCTGGTTTCCAGTATTACAAGATTCCAAAATTGAATTCCGCGAGACCTCGAAAAACTGAGGACATATCCTTCCTTATCACAATTTCTACGTTACTAAATCCTTCTTTCCAAAATTCAACATCCTGAATTCACACGAGGAGCCGAGTCCTTTCGAGAAATTCGCTCACATTTTCCAAATGTTACGATTCATTCTTCAATCATTCCATCCCGATTGTTCACCAAAATTCAGCTGAGAGTAGGGGTCAAGATCTGATCCACCAGCTTTTCCGGAATTATTTCTAAGATTTCTCGATTGTTCCAAACATGAACTTATCTCGAGAGGTTATATGCAAGAACCGCATTTGGAACTTGTTTTTAACGACAATTGGACGGTGAACAATTGTCTATCTGCGTGCGTTGGTCGCCAAACACCGCGTCGGCTGCATCAGCTGTTGCATTCACGTACACTTGGCGACAAGGAATACTTTCCGAACGTTTCAAACACGTGCTTCCAAAATGACGTCATTTCCAGAAATTTGATCCGAGGTTATGATTGTCAGAAAATGTTTTTTAACAAAAGTAGGTAAACCAGGAATTGCTCGTATCGATGGTAATTTTGCCGAATTGCGGGGAAAAAAAGAATGGCGTAGAATTCTTGTTACGTTGCTGATTTTCAAAATGTATTTGATGTTGCAATTTCTATCGCGAGCGTTGGAATTTCCGCTGATTGCGAGTAAATTTGCTCGTTATACCATTGAAAACGGGAATGCAAGATGCATACACCGTCGGAGTGACATTGCTTGATCTCAGATGCGTATAATTATTTTCGAAAACATGAGGGGATCTGGATTTACGTGACCATTTGAAGTTGAGAGGAGAAACGGATCATGGTCCTTTTCGTTCATGCGTTTGTGTCGGAAATATGCTTATACAAAAGAATGTAGACCAGTATGAAGATGTTCGGATCAGCGCGAGTCAACTATTGGCAACACGAGTCTGTTGGTAGCAACGATACAGTTGCTGCTGCTTTACTTCGATACGAGCCTCCTCCGAGTTCGGTCACGTTGTCCTTCTCCGAGAATCATCATATTTGTGTATTGAGGAATAGAATCCGCACGAGTCTTTTAGAGTCTTAAATAAAGTGCTCCTGTGTGCCCTATATCTTCTGCGTGTTTACTTGGTGCCCATAGCTCCTAGAGAGCTATATCTCTCATGGGTTATGGGCCCAATACATGTTTCCACTGCGCAGAAGGGCGAGAACTGCTACCAAACCCTGAGCCTCGACATCAAAGCAGTGCACCATGCAGAGGGATCTCCAGCGGAGCGACCAATCCGAGGTAGGTGATGAAGTGCGCGATAGATTTCGAGTTTGGCTCGCAAATTTCGCGGTGCTACGATGGTTGTTTCCCTCGATTCCGTGTCGTTGATTAG
>JAPYYZ010000197.1:0-34847 GCA_030522705.1 Eretmocerus eremicus | reverse complement strand
AAATAATGTTTGGTTTTTGAGAAAAAAAATAAAAACTGAAAATTTTTCGAGCTTAAAATTTTGCCATTTTTCATACTTTTTACACTAGTTACGCATGTTCTTCACCTCGGGATAATTTTTCAAGACCCGGAAGTAGGGTCGAAAGTGAGCGGGTTAAATAGTTAATCTAGAAAAATTTTAAAAGTGAGACTCGTGAAGTTGAAACTGGAGTTCTCCCAGGGACCATACCGTCCCAACAAATTCAGAAATTTGATATATTGTAATTTTTCTGTTTTTTTCTCAGTAGTCAAGAAATGAAACATTTTCGATTTACTGCGATCAGTTTTTTGAAAGTTCCGATCTGACCATGTCGAAGGAAGACCCCGCGGCCAGGTTTCGTCGACATTTTTTTCGCCACCTCGGCCACCGTGTGTAAGTAGCTGAACTATTTTCATCCATTGAATCAAGTTTCTATTTAGATATATTCGAGGCCTAATGAAATAGGGAGTCTCACACGAATTTCCCGAATCACCCCACCCCCCTCGAGTTGACGGACACACACACACGCGCGCGCGCAAAATATGTCCTATATCATTGTTTGGAGGGTTTTCGACCAAGGTGACGTAAGTCCACTTTTAAAAGGGCCAAAAAATAGGCCTAAATTTTGATGCTACCAATATTCTGTTCAAGTTAGGCATATCAGACAAAATTTATAGCATTGCGGGGGATGTGTTTAGTTGAAAAAATCCGTGACAATGGTTTTTGGAGAAGATTCTAAGCGAACAGATCCCGACTCTGAAACAGTTCGAAAAATGGACTTATGTCACTTTGGTCGGTAACCCTCCTTTTAACAGAAAGTAAAATAGGTTGGAATACATCAACCTCCTTTTGACTACATGAATTTATCAAGTGTCATTGAAAATGTTGACGAGCTGAACTCAAAACTGAATTCGAATGCTTTATAATTTTTACATCTTTTTTCTCAAATATTTCTTATGCAGAAATAGTATACTTCGCTACAAATGCGTAATAGTATTTTTACGCACAGTATATCGAAAAAATTATCGCGTTCGAGATATGGATTTTCGGCCAGAGCCGCAGGCGAGGGTCCGAATCATCGCGAGATGTGAAATATAGTTTTTGACAATCTGTGAGTGAAAGTTGCTAACCCGTGCAAGAAGTCAACCAGGAGTTACTCAAAACTCCTGAAATGAATCTTCTTACGAAAAATTAGCGGATTTTTTATCATGAAAACTAGATTTTATCTTTCAACCTCGTAATTTTCATGATCCATGCAACTTTTTGCAGAGCTTTTAAAATTTTCAGGAATAGTCCTGAAATAAGGCTGTTCTGAATCACAATAATCTTGAATCATGAGATTCTCGTAGTAGAACCTCGTTTCGTCGTTTTGTTCTTTGGAAGGAAAAAGAATCGTAACACGTGCATTGGCACTCACACGAAGTCATACCACCCTTGATTTTATCGCAACCATTGCATTCGTATAGCTTGACAAATGACACGTTTTCCATGTGCGTCGTAATTTTATTTCACGCACTTTTGAAATATCATAGTCTCAAGTATGACAACTCTCCTTAAGGTCATGTAAAAGCTCTACCTTACCGACATTCATTATAAATTGATTGAATATGAAACAAAACAATATTTCGAAAAAGTAACTCCAAGCTGCCCTGCGTATCGGTAGAATGAACGACTGCGTAAAATTTTGATGCGATCCGTTGAAAGCTATTGGAGTAATTTGAACTGTAGAGCAAATATATTGCAATTACACTACAGTTCAAATTACTCCGAGCGCTTCGAGCGGATCGCTTCAAAATTTTATACAGTGGTTCGTTCTACCGATACGCAGGGCAGCTTGAATTTACTTTTTGGAAATATTATTTTGTTTCATTGTGAATCAATTTATGATGAATTTCGATAAAGTAGAGCTTCTTCTTCTCCTTCTCACTCGATACTGTTCTTAACAATCAACTCTTTATTTCCTTACCATTTTGCTTACCGATCTATGTATTATCTTACCCCATGTGGTAAAATTATGACATCAACAATATTTTCAATAGCAACTAATCAAATGATATCATGCCATGTGATCTTGTACGAAGCTGTAAGAAACGGGTGTCACTATCGAACGAACAACAAAATAATGAAGTCTAATAATTGAACTAGCCAGTCACCAGATGCGCCGAATAAGCTTGAGACCTAAATGTCACATACCAGTCGCAGCAGAACTAAAAAATCCAATTACGAGAGGCCAACAGGTCGACTGCGCAATCGAGTTCCTTCAGAATTCGCAAATCGCACCATGTCAAAATTCACAATACACTCGTGTCGCACAACCAACTCGCGTAAATATCGTCGACCATCGTAGAGTTTCACAACAGCGCTGTCGCAATCACACAACACTCACCGTCCATAATGTCCATGACGAGGCCGGCGCTTCGCTCCACCGCTTCCCGCAGCGAGCCTTCGCTATTGCTCGTCAACCGCAGTCCTCGGCCCGAATCTCGTGCTCCAGGATGTACCCCAACTTTTCCAAAAGTCAGCCGGGAAAATCGGCGGACTCGAAACGGGGCCCGCGCGGCGCTCGACGCGCTTTATTATCGCCAACGGTGCAGCGAGCGTGCGGGTGAGGTGCTGGGGGGCCCGGGCCGCCGCGCGGGGCCCGTCACGCGTTGCGCCCGCCGTCGTCGTAGGCGCGAGCCATCCGCGCGGGCGGATCCGCGACGCCGGGAACCCTGGAGCGGCGGCACCACGACGACGAGCAGAAGCAAGACTCTTGGCTCGGGCCCAAAGATGACATCCTCGATCGCTTATCCCCCTCCGAGTAAACTGCTCGCTTTGCGCGCCTCGGTAATTGGGTGTAGGCCCCTTGACACTGCGACGGCCGCTCAATGTGATCGGGGCGCCCCTGCTCTCTGTGGACGATGATTTTCAAATCATTTTCCTCGTTCAAGGTCCGGAGGGTCGGCTGCCGCGCGTGCGGCACGATAGTCAGTATTAAGTAAAGAGGGAGAGAGAGAGGCAGAGAGATGATTGAGGAATTTCGATCGAGCGGCGCTCTGATGACTATAGGCCGAGCGAAGCTTGTGCTCGAGATCGAACTGGAGAGCTATGAGAGTTTGGACAAGCTACTTTGCGGTGCTGATAGTGAGTATAGTGTGAGATTGGTTGACCTGGCTTCGTGTCTTCAATTCACGAGACTCGTGCTTGTTAATTAATTGACGCGTCTTATCGCGACTTTTGATTATCTGGACAGTCGTACTGATGATAACGGAATGAGGTGCTGGGATTCACGAGCAGCTTTCCGAGGAATTTTTTATAATTGATCTTCGGATTCATGCGGATAAGAGCTGCTTGCACGAATGTTGTAATTGACTTTGAGTGCTCTATTCGTGCTAATCAGCATTTGAAAAGAATTTGCAAGGTGTTGACAGGCCTCCCTTTGATGATGTACCATGGCCACCTGATTCTACAGACCCGTGCGTTGAGGTGGTGGTTTTTGTCATGAGTCGATAATGTTTCCATGTTGGTAATGGTAGGAATTAAAATCTAAATTCAGTTTCAAAAATACCTCGAGTAAAACAATCACTTATATAATGCACTTGAATCAGCCATAAAGTAAAATTAATTTCTGGTTGGAATTAATTTTGAACTCGATCGACATGGTCAATCGAGGACTTTATCGCTCGTGGGAATGTCAAATTATTGTATATGGTTTCTTGGCCCTGGCGAGCTAATGTATACCCAGCAAATCCGCTGGAGACACAATTCATTTCGATGAGTGTACCTTGAGAAGCTCCTTAATTCGAGGTCGGATCGAAGGATTTTGATGGAAGGTTTTTTATGATAGATAAAAGATATGGAAAAATTTTGACTCTACGCTTGATACGAGAGCGTTTTGCCTCTCCTTGCAAGATCTGTCTCGTCAGGGGGACGGAGGATCTTGTCAAGGTTAGTCCCCGACGCACAAAAGGCAAAAATAAGAGAAGCAAATTCACTGTTGTTACATTTCCCTTCAAATATGAATTTTCGTCGAGAAATTATCAGTCCAATTGTTTTGAGTATTAGGGGATTGCGCAGAAAGCACCGAGTATAGATTTCATTTCAAAGATTTTCTATCTGACCAATGACTCTAATACGAAACTTGTTTTTGATTCAAAAACGAAAAAAATTTGGGTCTGCTCACAGATTGTTCCTGAGATGACGAGAGCCCTCCCACTCGTGGAGCAAACATTATCTTTGACCGGCGGCGTAAGAAAGAAATTCGATCGATCATTGGTGCAGAGTTCAGTTTAACATACAAATGATCATAGAATTAATTCAATAGAACGAATAAACTGATATTCTACGATTAGAGTTCAAACAATCACAAGACAAATTTTACGTCAAGTGTTTAAAAACAAGTTTTTGACATTGCATGCGCGAAAATTGTCTTTGCGCACTGTTCAGCAACTTTCACTCACAGATTGTCAACGACTATAGTTCAATACATGGGCGCAAAACCTATTTTTCACATCCTCGTGATGATTTCGACCCTCGCTTGCGGCTCGGGCCGGAAACCCATCACTCGAATGCGAAAAAAAGTTTTTACGCCCTTACATCGAAATGTACTATTTTACGAAGTTATAATTTATCATGCAGGGATCCTGTAGTGTTGTGGAGCGAGCCAGTAATCGCGTACGGAGCTGGCGATAGACTGCAGATAACGAGGATCGGTTCTGATTGGTCATTCAAAAGTAGGGGTCATTTCAGATAACAAAAAAATGGAAATAATGAGGACCTCCTCTGTGCCATAGTTATCAAACCACAAACTGTATCTAGCGAAAGATCCAAAATTCATTTTACCAACCAAGGTTAGACTGAACCTGTTTCCTAATTCCTTGAGATACGACTTGTTATTTCTTAAATTCTCTACTTATGATTTTTCAATCTAATTTCTTAGATCGCGGGCTGCCTATATTTTCTCACGACTGAATCGGACTTTTTTCATTTATTTTACTTTCATTCAATATTATCCACAATTTAATCGACGAGTTGTGAATAATGGGGTCTTACGAATCTGTATTACCTTCATTAATGAATACGTATTACCCAAAGTGATTTCATATGAGGAATAAAAACGGATCTAACTATGTATTACTCATCGTAAAATTCATCATATCGTTTGATGATAACTGATCCCGATCTTCTTTTTATCTGACGAATGCTTTCCATCCAACTATCGTCATGCAAGTGCAAACAAGTTTTGTTGATCAAAGATAAGATGCGTTATTAATCATACATTAATCCACAAATGCGTGAGTGGTGCGTTTTATCTGCACGCATTCGTATCATTTAATATTAATTGTCAACCAGATTCATGAGAAAGAGCAGAAAAGACTCGTATCTTCGTAGTTTGAAGGACAGTGTATCAATGGAACCTATCGTGTATGATGTAATTTTTGGATCGGAAAATTGGATATATTTCTTGTATTGGCCATCATAATGAAGAGAGCCCGCTATTTCAAGCTATAATATCTCACGCAAGGCGTGATCAGGTTAGAGGAACAATATCATTTGAACCTGCCGAAAGAATCACTCGAAGTAGCATTACTTCTATACTTATCAAAAATGAGTTCTTGGTTGAGAAATTCAGGCAAAAAGTAGGATCACGTCACAGTTAGAAATGCTTTTGATGGCATTTACTTCAATCCTTTTTAGCTAGCGTAAACTCTTCGGCAAGTGAAAGTGGCTAATATCCAACAATTTAGAACTTTTGATGTTCGACAAAAATCATACCTACGAAGTTTCAGGCTATAACGTGTTGAAGCTGAATATTCGATAAGCGGCAAGTATTGATTGTTGAAAAAATACCCATCTACTTTACTTTTCGACTCATGCGACCCGAACAATACCGCCAGTGTAGTCCATTGAACTTCGATTCGAAGATGCTCGAACTCTATAGAGTCTTGAACTTTGGAGGTATCAGAGTCTTTGATACATATCTAAATTTTATGATGAAACTCTAGCCAAATTAATAATCAAACTTTGGCAACACCCTAGGCTGTCTCTCAAACTCAAGCTCGCACAGCCTACTCCCGTGGAGGCATCAACGGCCTTGGGGTCAATCTTAATCCCTCACTCCCCAATCACTTGGTCGATAATTCGATATTCAAGAATTCGCATCATCTAAAACTCACACAACTCTCCTAGGCAATTAGTAGACTGAATAGAACACTGAATTCGCCACCGCAGCAAGCCTGTTTCACCAAAAGTCACCAAACTAAAGATCACGCGCTCGATCCGAATGCCACGAGCTCCTCGCTGCCGACTGGCGTCGCCTCGGATGAACCAGCAGTACACTTTTTGGCAGTGGCAGCTCGATCGACATGTGCGAGACCCAACAAACTCGCGCGTCGAGAAAATTGAAAAGGATAGTACGCAAATGGCTCGTGCAGCATAAGAGAGACGAAGCCGTTTAGCCGGCAGCTCCGCCGCGGCCCCACTAATACTGAATCGGTCCGCCGATTTGGAGCGAGTGTCTCGTGGCAGCTGCGACGATCGGCGTTTGTGATATATAGCTTGAATTCCCGTCGCCCCGCGGCACTCGGCCACCGATCCGATCCGACGAATAATAGACAAGAGCGCAGAGCGATCGACAGTGTGGATCTCGGATCACATCTCCCGCACGAGGCCGCCTCCTTTATCTCATCTCGCGATATACGGCGACAGTCGCTCTCGATTGACCGATAATAGCGATGCTACCGCTCCGCGCTATGAGCCGATCGCTCACGTACGGAAGCCGGTACGAGCCACAGCGCGCCCGCCGAGCGCTCAGCGATCCTTCTGGCAACCTCTAGCTGGGTGGATATCAGACATCTCCTCTCGCGAGTAGAGTTTCCCGATATCGATATAGTACGGTATTTCGAAATGTCGGTATCGAAAATATCGAACCACTCAAAATCGTCTCAATATCATCAGACCAAATGTCGAATCGATATCGAAAATATCGATATGAGGTACTCTCATTTTACCCGCCGATTCGCTATCAAATTCTGACACGAGTACGAAACTATGTACATGGGTGACTTTGTCATGTACCGCGCGTTGGATGGACGCCCACACTTTTTTCTGTAGCGAGCCAGTTTTGTATTGGTTACAAACAGTACTCTAACCTGAACAAAAATTAATGACTGATACTATCGGTTTCTCCTGCCAATAATTTATCATACGCTTCGTGCGACGTTTCGGCTATCTTCTATAGCTCTTTTCGAGCTTTCGAAAAACACTTATGAATCACTCTCGAGAAATCGAAGTTCATCTCATAGCTACAAGCAAAGCTTGGTGTCGATTAGATAATGATCTGGTTGTCTTAAAAACATGATATCTTTTAACTATCCAACAGATGATGTTGTGAATGTATTTCATCTTCGATCTCTCAGCACTTTTTCGAGGGGAAAAAGATGGAAATTCTCTGCCAACAACATGTGATGGCCCCCCGCGATAGAATCTCTACAACAGTGAACCAAAATTAGTTTCTTGGAACAAAATTTTCAGACTAAAAATTTCGGTTCAAAAGTTTAGGTGGAAAATGTCTAGTCTAATTATGGCTAGAATTTATAGTCACGGGAATAGTGGATCAAATAAGATTACGCTGAAAAAATATTCCGTGTATTCCAAAGACGAAAATGATGAAAAAATTGGAACCTGCTCTTTGTGGCGTACGAAGAATATCGAGAGGACAATCAAAATGAAGCGAGATGTATGTGAAATTGTAAATAATTAATTGAAAAACTATAATAAATTGTTGATTAAACAATATAAAATATATTGATGATTTAATCATCTATATTTGGACAAAAATTATCGCTATTCCGATATTTACGATGTTAGCCCCTTTCACAGTCTAGTTCGATTATAGTCATTGATATCGAATGGATATCGACTCGATTTCGATATCGATATCGATATTATTATTATATCAGCATATCGGAAAAGTCTACTCGTAAGCGACGGCGCGTACTAATAATGATACGTATATAAGAACGGATCAGTCTTGTTCCCTGTAGCGTCCGGGTCGCCGTCTGCAACTCAGCTCTGCTGATGAGACGCAAACATAACCCTCAAACAGTTCCGAAACTCCAGAGCTCACGCTCACAGTCATCCACGCACTAGCCCAGTAGAGATTAATCAAATAAATTACTAACCTCCTATGGTTCTGATGAACTACGTGTAGGTCGGCGGCGCGGTGCAGCGCAGCGGAGACTTCTTTTCCCGAGGTTAGATCCCGATACTGAACTCCCGGCGAGCTACATCGCAGAGTCATTAAAAGAAATATAATTTTCAACCACTTCAATAATTCAAATGTAATCGGTATCAAAAATCCATCATTCTTAGTTCAGAGAAAGATGAAGGGAACGATTCTTTGACGAGAAAAGGTAAAGAAAAGGGACAAAGACGAACTGAACGGAATGACACGCTGAGAAGAGTTCTCACCCGTCAAACTTTACTGACGCAAATTAAACGCTATCGATACAATCTACATTACTTGAAAAGAACCACTGGAAGATACGACAACACAGTTTATATTGAGAGAGTGTCTTTTCTTATCTCGAAGATTCACAAACTCCGCCATGAAAGTTTCAAAATTTTAAAGTACTAAAATGAAATAGTTTGTTTCAGCGTAATATGAGTGAAACGTTTGTACTTTTGATTATTTCGTAAAATTGCTAAGATAAGGCTAAATTCAAGCAAAAGAATTTTTGATCCCAAAAACTGTATTTTCTATCTTCTAGATCTTGAAACGTGGAGAAAATTTTGGGCGAGAAAAAAATTGAAGAAAAACGTGAAAAATGACGCGGACGCATTCATCCGACAAAGCTTATGATTTTATAAATTCTAGTCTAAATTGATCTAGAGACGAGTGTTCACAAGCCAACAAGCGCTCAAAATGTAACAACAGTCCATCACTCAATCGTGTTCTGGTTGTTAACTGTCTTTATTAGTATCTCCAGATTTTTCAGTTTTCTATGTCACTTACCTCCTCTATTATCAATAATAGCTACAAAATGAAAAGCATCGATGTGGCGGAGCATTTTTGCGTCATATTGTAGAACTGATTTGGAAGAATCCCGAACCTTAGCCAACTTAAATTTCTTTTTGTCCGCATAAGTTAGATACCTATCTATGTAGAAACATTTCGATGTAACCGGAATGTCCAACTTACACAGGTTCTACTGTACACGGTATAAGCCTAATCATGGAGATAAATAACATAATAATACACACATCAAAGCCAGTTCGGAGCAATATTTGAGCTTAGGTTAAATTCCGAGTTTACCTTTCAGCGAATCACGAAGAAAAACCTACGATGAATATAATTTTTCGTATAGCGCATAAGGATCCGCAAGCAAGCAGTGGCCAGTACCGACTTCCGTACTCTCAAACTGCAGCGGCAAAGCTATTGAGCAAATCGCACGAGTTTCGCATGCGAAAACTATTAGAGAGAAAAGGAGGAGAAAGCTGTTTACACAAGACTTTTTTCAGACTGTTATGAGTTTTGTGCGCGAGTTTAGCGGGGCAAATATAATGACTGCACTTTTGCAATGCAATACCGGTCGATTTTGTCCCGATCGTGCCATACCGTGGAACTTGCTGTATTGAAGGTATGCGCTGCAGATGTGACGCCACAGCTTGAGCAACTGAAAATCGGCTATAGTGGAAAATTCAGCTAGGAATAGCCGCTGAAGTGGGTAATTGTAATTTGTAATGAGCTCGTAGTTTGTTGAATACTTGGATAAGAGACGGGAACTACGCTAACTCGCCGGCGTTAATGAATCAAATTATCACATAGTGTGTTCAGCCGAAATCCGTGAAGAGTATTGAAATTTACTGAAACGATATTTGATCATTAGCTCTCATTCATGTCTTAATAATCTCTTCCTCAATTCGAGATTTCATGTTCCATACGATACCTTATCTTGGAATCTCGGCGTTGATTTCTCTGAAACGACATTCCAATCATTGATTCATGTGACGGTCATAAGATGAACTTCAATTTGTACTGCTTTATGCGCAAGTCCGTCTGAATGTTTTTTCTTTATTCTTCCATCTAACTCATATTTGTCGAGAGGGCTCTCATGAGAGATCAACTAACATAAGGAGAGGAGTTACCTCAGAGGATGGACCTTAATGAAAATTCTTTCACGGATTCATTGTTCATCGTTGTAAAATTAGATGGTTTACATTCACCTCGCTTCGTTGACTAAGCCATGAGTTTCTAAAAACAAATTCCAGTCATTTAAAAATATTGATTATTTGTACTTTTTTATGAACAATCATATCCTCATCCGCGCGTGCGTAGCGTTCTGACTCTGGAACCCTCTCTGACCAAATTAATTTCAAAAATTTGCCATTGCAGAAGTCAAGTCCGTGAATTCCAACCAGAGTTATTATGATGTGTCGAAACTGATAGGACTGATGAAATTGTACCACAGTCTACACACGCTAATTTAACACGCGTTTGATACTGGCAGCGTCGCAGTGGCAGAATTCGGAACTATTTATTTCCACAGAATTTAACATGTATGTCATCTCCCAATCCACGGAGGCAACGTTCATGATTCACATTTCAACAGCTTTTAACTTCGATTGATTCCCATGAAATTCGCTCTTGCAGTAGGCGGGCCAATCGGAAACTACCTCGACGCGTTTTAGCTATTTTTGACCCCCTTTAATTTACCCGGAGCCCACCGTTAGCTCTTGGCAAGATAAGCCCCGCCCTCCCTCTCCGAGCAACTACGAATTCATTATCAAAAAAATGTTATGATTAGTGAAATCATGAACTGTTTATCGCATCGAAACAATTTACAGTACCGTACATAATTTCTGATGGGCGAACGAGATATTGATCCAACTTCATCCATACTTGGGACTAGAATTCATTTTATCATATGCTATATCGGATATGTCGTCTACGTCGTTGTTTCTTATTTTTCTCCGACTTCTTTTCTCGCCAAAAATTTTTTTCTTTTTCAAAATGTTAAAAGATGTAAGCCCTCATAGTTTTTGGGACCAAAAGGTTTCTTGTTCCGACTTACAATTAGCCCTATATTATCGATTTTATGAAAAAAAAAATCAAAAGTAAAAGCCTTCCACTCGGATTTCGTACAGGACTCCAAATTGTGCTTGTAGAATATCGAAACCTTGATTTCTCCGTATTGACACGGAATTTAATAGCTTCCAAATTTCAAGTTCAGTGCTAAATTTGGTGATGACTCTTTAATGAGAGTATTATTGTCTATATTATGTAATTTCTAGCTTGAAAAAGGCTATACATAGCCAAAACGTCGCATTCAAGTGTAAAAAGGAGATGGCAGGAAAAAGCAGTAGCTTTTTACATAGTTGATTCCAATAATACTTGTGCAGATAGATGAGCGAAAGAATTATTCCACTGTTCCACCTCTTGCGGCTGATCACTCAGTGCCACTAGTATTGTAAGAACGGCTGACTACAATGGTTCCTTCGGTTGAATGAATCAGAGGTCTCATATTAAAACCATGTTCACATTTCAATCAGATTGTTTCAGAAGACAGATATCAGAGATTGATGGCGAATGAGAACGGCGCGGGTACGTGAGTTTTTGCGAGTTCATATTTCGAGTAGTATTGAGAGAGCTACTCAAAGGGTTTGGCCTCGCACTGTATCTGTCGATTGGCTGAATCCATTTTGTGAAATGGACGGGGTGAGAGAATAAAGAATCTTGACAATATAACATTCGAGTGTCATTTATTGTGTAGTTAATAATCAACAATTATTTTGCCGTATCTAATCGGAGTAGTTACATGAATTCAGGTAGGAATGTTTGAGTGCAAATTCACTCGTACAGTAGTTGTGATTTGTGAGAAAAACTTTTTGAAAATTTCAATTTCTATTTCTAATATAATTCTATTTTTATTCGGGCGTGGTTGTGATTGGAGAGTTTTACAACGATAAATACAATTTCTAGACAATTAATCTTTATTCAGAAAAATGTAAAGAATGATGAGTTATATACGCTTATGGATACATGGGTTCCGGGATAGAGATTCTTACATCGAAAAATGAATGAATCTTCAAATAGCTCAGTTGTGAATATATTTCCATTCGCACTTCTCTAAAAGTAATTGATTCTGCTAATTTGCCAAAAATCTGTACATATTATAATCAACTTAAGCATTTGACGTCAATTTGTTCTAACGAGTAACACTTGAATAAATATGTTAATGAAATCCCCATGAGAGGCATCTGTCGCTGGAAAAAGATAACTGAACTCTGATCGAGGAATCTCGGACTACTCATGGTGACTATTTGCACTTTCAATAGTACTTTCTAAAAAACGATTTTCTCAAAAAGTCCAAAATATTCAAACACCATAACTAGTGAATTGAGAGCCATGCTCTTTCAATGATTAAAGTTGCCGGTCAATATTACCAGAGGATTTACTTTTCTATAAATATTTTAAAAACATCCCAGCTATACGTTATCAATGAATAAATTCCATTATGTGTTCTTTTCACAACGCCAGAATCGTCATGTTACACCCAAAACGTCAACATCGTATGATGTAATATTTCAAAATGTTTCACGATTGTTACCAAAAAATATCCCGCGAAACATATGAGAATAACTGCTCGCATGATGAGGTTCATAAAGTGGGCGAATGAAACATGAATATTTCTCATCCAAGCTGGAAAGTATTGATGAACGCCAAGTATTCGCGGAGTCAAAGATATAGGACTTTTCGGAAATTTATTGGAAACTTTTCCAAGCACAGAACTTTTTCGGTTCTTCCAGATTCACTGATCTTACGAATCGACTGGACGTGTATCGCTGCAAATATATTCCTGGACGGAATCGATGAAATTGCTCGTACGCAACGTACAAGTTCTCCATCAGAATGGCACTATTTATACACCTCACCTGCAGTGAACGAGCGCGTATGAACTACCAGCCAACAGCTCGACCAGTCTCAAAATCCGCGCATCGCTCGATCCTCGCAACTCGGCCAACCAACTGCGATCGCCAGCTCAAAATTCCCGTCTCACCGAGAGCCCCAAGCGACCCTCCAAACCCGTCGAATCCAACATCTCATCACAGAGTCTCGGTGGGAATCGTCTAAAAGTCCTTGTCGCTCTTCTTGCTTTTTTCGACGAGCACGTTGTCGTGGTAACTGATCTCCTGTCCGGCGAGTGCCGGGTGCAGGTAGTGGCTCTCGACGTCGATCTTCTCCTTGACGGCGTCGTCGGCGTCGAGCACGAGCGAGTGGTGTGGCCCGGTGCGGTGCAGCATCGCCGCGACCCTCAGCTGTCCTTGCTGAAGCGACGGCACCTCCTCGTCGTCGGGGTCCTTCGGGGCGACCGCGGGCAGCTCCGGTGGAGGCGTCAGGGTCGTCGACGTGCTCGTCGACTCGGAGCCCCCCAGTTGCAGCTGCAGCTCGTCCTCGGGCGCCAGACTGCCTCGAGAGTCGGGCTCGATGCTCTGCTGGGGCTGGTGCACGTGGTGCTGGAGCCGCTCCTCGTCGCTCTCGAGGTCGTCCCTGGGATCGTTTTCGGCGTCCTGGTCGTCGTCGTCGGGGCTCGCCGCGGCTACGACTGCCTCCTCGTTGTCGTTGACCTCGTCGTCGTCCGAGGGTTTGTGGAGCTCGAGGTGATGGTGCTCGGGGGGTCCGAGCTGATCCGGAGTTTGCTGCTGCTGCTGCTGCTGTTGCTCTTCTTGGCTGCTATATCGGCGCAGAAGCTCGCTGAGCTTGGTCAGGAGCTCCTCTGCTCCCGAATACTCGCTCGCTGAAATCACAGTGATTGAAATTATTTCGAGTTTCATTGATGCGTGGAAAAATTTGCGCTGCGATCTCAAGTTTTTAATCGGAGCATCTACACGTATCAAGGTCATTCAGAGAATTTTGGGTCACCGTCGTAGCAAACTCGATACTCAAGTATTTCTGGCCACCCAGTGCTATCTTGTAATCGCGTATCTAATCCGATAAGATTGGTTGCACATCTGATCTAATCGGTTGCTTCTAGAATATTTGTTATCTGAGAGGTTCGATTTCAACGTGGGAGACTCTATCGGCAAGGACAATTGCCCCTGAATACGTGGAATCAATGCGAGAGCTTACCACGCCGAGATCGGTATGTCATCGATGTTTGATTTGGGAAACAAAAACGTACGCTGCTAAAAGAGATTAGCAGCATGCTTTCTCACAGCTATTGTAACTAGCAAATTGTGAGAATACCCTGCTGGAAAAAATTTTTTGGAATCCTATGGGTTTATACAAAACCACATAGAAATAGTAAGTGTCGTCTGTTCCAACTTGACCCAAAGTGGTCCCTTAGCACCCCATGAGGTTTATGGGATTTACTCCATCAAGTCATATGCGATCTCCTAGGAATGCACGATGTGCCAAGATTTCATCACGAAGGGTCCCATGGGATTTCACGGTGCCCCATATCATATCTTTGAATTTTATGAGAACATGTCCGAGTGACTTATGAGATTCCATGGAATTCCTTTCAGCAGGATTCTCCGAAAGAGAAGTGAAAGAAACCGGCAAAAACGAGGACAAAAAAGTTTCGGAAAGTGATCTCTTCTCGAACGAAGATCTTATTCATTTTGAACAATAAAAAGTGAAAAATACCATCTTTGAATTGTTAATAGAGCATTTGTTTCCATATACTTGTATGGGATCCCACGGGATTACATAAGCTGTCAGGTGGGATCCTATGGGGTCCTTATGGGGTAAGATAGGATCACATGAGATGCAAAGAATTTTTTAAAGAGAGGTAATAGGGAATTCCATGGGGTTTCTCTTGGTTCCAAGGAATATCATCAGATGTCAAGCGATGGGATGAGGATGGAAGGGGGCGGGGGGAAGGGCAAGCTTCGATTACATTCCATGTTATCGAGAGAATTTTTTGAAAAAGGGTTCTTCGAACAAGCAAAGAGGGTCAAAGGTCAAAAGAGGGCAAAAAAGGCAAAGAAGGGGTTTGGATTGAAAAAAAGGGTCCACATCGTAACGTGAATTTTCAGGTAAATTTTTTAGTGAAATTTCGCCTAAAACTAACATGACAATGCACATGATTCTTCACGTGAAAATTCACATGAAGAATCACCTATCATTGGAGTGGAGCAACCACGAAAAATACTGCGATGTCATCAATCATGTTGCACGTGCTTTACAAGTGAAATTACACTTGCATTCGCAAGTAAAATGACACGTTATCGATCATGGGCAAGTGCACGTTATCGTTCACGTTACGAAATTGGTCCTTATCGTAACGTCAATTTTCAGGTAAATTTTGAAGTAAAAATTCGCGTGAAAAACTACGTGGGAGTTTACAGTAGGCTGACCCTCGATTTGTCGTGCTTGTCCGGGATTTGTCGGATGACCCGCACTTTGGTCACACAATTTGTTGCCTAGGAACGTATGTTGTCGGGAAAGCTCGCATTTGCGCGTTGAAAGGGTTTAGAAGTGCTAGGTACCACCCACATCAATTTTGATTCTAATCTCGCTCGCGTATGTTTGCGTGTCTCAAAAAGATTCGGTTTCTGCGGCAATGAACGATCTACTCATCACACCCGCAGCTCTTCTTATTGGGGAAAAATCGCACAACAAACGCACTATCGGAGATGTTTTTCGGCTATGATCCAAGCACCATCACATAACGTATAGGCTACACACGCGGACTCATAAAAATTCTCTCGCCCCGCACCACCAAAAAATCCTCCAAAACCGCCCCAACTTGCTTCTACGACCCAAAGAATCAAAATCGAGCAAGCTCCAAGGACAGTCTTACCAAGCTTCTCGAGCTTCTCCAGCTTCTGCAAGCTCTGCAGCTTGGCGAGCTTGTCGGCTCCCAGTGCTGGGTCGTTGATCTGCTTGAACAGCTGGAGGAACCTCTCGTGGGCTCCGGGAACGGTCTCGCCCGCGGGGTGTACCCTGCTCGCGTTGAGGTTCGGATTGAGCAGCAGGTCGGGCATCTCCTGGGACAGGGGCGCCGCCACGGCCTCCGGGGCCGCCTCGCCCGTCTGCTCCGAGCTCGGCGCCGAGGACGAGGGCTCCACGACGGCGGGAGCGATCGGCTCGCTCTCGACTCTCGCTTCGGTCCCGTTGAAGCTGGTGGGCGTCGAGTCGGCGGCGGCGCTCGTCTCGTTGAGGCGCTCCGAGACGGGTGGAGGCGCCAGGGGAGACGAGGAGGACCGCTCGATCGGCTCGGACGAGGAGGCGGAGGATCCTGGCGCCGTCGGGGCTGCTGTCGGCTCTTGCGCCGCCGGGAGAATCGTTGGCGCCGCCGCCGCCGCCTGGTTAAACTGCTCCAAAGGCTGCTGCTGCTGCTGTTGCTCTTGATGAGCCGCTGGAGGGGTCTGGGAAGCTGGCGCAGGTGGCACGGCCAGGGAGGCGAGCAGGCTGTTCAGGTCGGGCTTTATGCGAGACGACTCGGCGCAAGAGCTGCACGAGCAGTTTGTTATTATCTGCACCTTCTTCTGCATCGTCGTCGGATTCTCGTCCTTGTCCTTGCAGTCCAGAGTTACCTGTTGGCAGTGCGTAATATATGGGAAGGTGAGATTTAGTCGGGTGTGTGTGAATTGCGATGAGATCGGTTCGCGATCGGTATGCCCTATTTAGAGAGCCCGGCTGATGCGGGAGATGAATGTACGCAGTGCAAGTTGACGTTTACGTTTTGACGTGCTCGCTGCGATGCCATCACTGCGTCATTTCCTTTAAAGAGTACAACGATGATATCTGCGCAAGCTTCGAAACAAAATCAATGAGTTTTAGATAGAATTGATTACAAGTATGAAGTTACGAAGGGATTTGGGAATTGTCAAAAAAGTTTGTTGTTTCAGAAGGACATCCTGATGCTAGAAAGAAATAAACTATCGTATGGCCTTTTTGTCACCAATGTGTCACACCCGAGTAAGCGTGATGGAGGACCATGGTCAGCTGGACCTCGTAAGAATGAAGTGCCAAACTCATATTGCAAGTCCTTAGTAAACGGTCCCACCATTCACTCATATGGGAATTTCCACGGAACTTGACGTTTTTGTCTGACAAAATTTAATACCATATCTTGGATGCCATCAAGGGCACTCAAATCAAAAGGACGCACCCGGCAGATACCGCGCTGAGGCTGCAGACGGTTTGAATGCAAGCTCTGTATCCTTCACGGCGTCCAAGATAATCTATCGACAATGTCAAGCACAAATGACGAGTTTGGTGGACATGCCTATATGACACTTGTTGTGATTTTGTTAGGAAATATTGCTCTCGTGTAGATGGTAATTTTAATCATTTCTATCACTCCAGTAGGTCCGTGCGAGGCACAACTTCAAAATTTAAAGAACTAATGCGTTTCGTCCGTGAAATGGAAAGCCGAAATTTGAGCGAGTGAGAATAGGCCGCATACGAACAGTGGGCTGGGAAGGAACGAGGGCAATAAACGTTTGAGCTCACCGTATGCCAAATACTGTCGAGAGGCTGACAGGAGTCGCAGTAGGGCCTGATCAGGTCACCCGGCGCGGACGGCTCGCTGTGGGGTACCATGTACGAGAAGCACGCGCCCACGCACACATTGTTGTCCAGCTCCTTGGGCGCGCACTGGGGCCACGTGACGACCTGCTTGATCGGCTCCGTCTTGCACCAGCTCTCTTTATCCGGGTACAGCACGATGTTGTGTACCTGTGCAAAGAGTCAATAATATAAATCGACGAAAAGTTATAGTTAATTCAAGATTTTGAACAATTAGATGGGTTGATTCTGGATTAGAATTGGATCATAGACTTTTGGTTGCGTAGAGTTATCAATCATTACCCATCATTAGAGGATGTATAACGATAAAGGATAACTATGGTTGCGCACGTAAAATATTCTCGCATCGTGACACGCTAACACAAGCTCTTCTTGATAAAGCGAAGGAAATTCTATCAGCGTTGAGAAAAAAGTGATCGCGATGAATAGGCTCTGTACCTGATCTTATCCCTGACAGTCTTAAAATGGATGATCATATTTCTTGTCTGTCGATCAATTAAAAAACGGAAGGCCATTTTCTATTCCGGAAGGGCTATTTGACAAAGATCGGGAGGGTTAGCCTCACTCGAGTGAACTTGCCTCTCTTTTCCAGAGACAGCCGATATCCACAATCTATTTGAAGCAGAGTGCAAATGAAATGTCATGTTTTCACTTTCATTATGAAATAAAAATACAGCCTATCCTATTTGGAATCAAGAGAGAGTGAATTTACATAGTTTCAGGGTATCCTGGGCAAAGCGAAGATAAGAAAAATTCCCGAGAAAATATCGGCATACTTTAAATATGAGTTTCCAGATACTCCATGCAAAAAGTGAGAAACTTCGACCTTACAGCATGATTTTTGACTCCTTGAATTTTTAGCTCTTGAGAATGAATTAGAAACAATGAGCCAGCTAAGTCAAAACTTTCCGTCATGAATGGGAATATCCGTCGTGACCTCCTCTCTCTTTCTCTCAAAGTTCTCATGTATAACGGTACAGCACGCGTCTCGCGCGAATACATCAAAAATCAGCATCGAGAGGTCAATGAGAAGCTTGCGTACCTAATTATCAGAATAACTGCGCATTCATGCTCCTCGAGATCAATATCGCAACGCGTGTCTCAAGATACGAATTCAAAATTGCATATGTCACGTAGCAACCGAGCGACGTAGCGTGCAAAAAACACTCTCCCTCGAAATCACAACGATGATTGAACACATTGCACATCTGTATCGCTCGCGGATCGTCGAACTCGGCGAGAAAAAACACAATGGAGTCACTCGCGAAACCGATCTCGCATTGTGTTTCCGCGCTGGCTGCCTCAGGACGGGCCGCATGCCGCCCATCTATACGCGAGCCATTATCCTTTGAGCGCGCGCGAGAGTAAGTATCCTCGGCGAGTGTTTCCGTGTCGCGCTCATCGGGCCCCGTATATACTCGCCCGAGCAGAGCGCGGAGGCGAAAGAAAAAAGGAGCTGCATAATCGTTGGCAAATCGCCGCAATAAAAAGAGGCATCTCGCGCCTGCGAGGCCTCTCTCTCTCTCTCCGCCACGGCCCTCGCTCGGCGCGAAATACAAAACGAAGAGCAAAAAGGGAGCGCGAGGGGCCAGCGCAGAAATACACACCTTGTGTTCTCGGTGAGCTCGCAGCAGGCTCAAGTGCGCCAACAGGAGCGTCAGAGACGTGCCGAAATTACCGAGCAGCCCCATCCTCGCCGTCTCTCTCTCTTCTCGTGCGAACGCTCAGGATCGGCTGTCCTCTTCCCTCCGCTGTCTCCGCGTTGTGCGCGTCCTGAAACGAAAAGAGGCACGTGAGTACGGGAATGAGAGGGCACACCTGGGGAATATACAGCCGAGGGCAGATATGAATTCGGAGCTCGGCGGGAGAGGATGGGAGGCAGAGAAAGAGAGCGGGTCGCGCGCTCAGCATCACCCGGGCGCGAGTAAACGCGCACAATAATGATAAAGGGAGGAGGGCCCGAGCGATGGCTATTAAGTGGCGCCGAGCCGACTATTTTTTCATCTTGGCTTTTTTTTGGTCCCGGGGGACCCCGGCTGAGCGCTCGTGTCGTTTTATTGCAAATACACGCGCTCTCGCTCTCTGTATCTGGGCCGGGCTTTTGTTTTTGGGCCACCGAGCGGCCCGCTCCGCCGTAAAACAAGACAAGGGAGGTCCGATCCGCGACGGCGCACCTCTCTCTCTCTCTCTCTTTGGGGCGCCAGGAGCCTCCGCAAAAAACGGGCGATGCGGTAACGGGCCAAAAATAAAAGCGCGCTAATTGCCGCTGTGAATTGTGCACGGGGCCCAAGCAGCACCCACCCCGCCGAATGCAATTTTGTTTTGCTCGCCTCGCGCGATAGGGCTTGGTGTCGGCTCGCGGATATCGTAAAAATTAACTTATTTCAATTTTTACGGCTCATTACTGTCCGTCTGCGGTCGGTGCTGCCTTGGCTTGGAGAGAGTGACTCATCGAGCGAGCACTTCTATGTCTTGGGTCACCTAAAAGCGATGTTCGCGTAGCCCAATGTATGAATGCATTCGTAATGAGGAAGTGTGTGAGTATGTGGATAATCGAGAGATGCTTCCGAGTGTTCTCGGCATCGATTTCTCCTACGACGTTCGAGAGGCCAAAATTGGCTGCATCTCCGAAGCGGCACTCGCGCTGGCTTCTTTTCGACGGGCTAATTGAGCTGCGTGGGTTGACGCCTGACGCGCCGTGATACAGCTTGTGTCCCGCCGTACTCGGACTCGATCTACTTCCGCAGTGCGGCCGGCCGGCACGCGCGCTTCTGCGACGCGATACCCAACGTATCTGGCTACATTTTCATTAGTGCTTTCGATTCAATTAGATCAACTTCTATTCAACGTGCGTCATGATTATTTTTCAATTCTTGCTCGGAGCCAATTAGTTATCCATAATTCTATTTGATCCGAATATCCTGATTTTGAAAAATCTATAATCTACATGCGATATTCAACCTGTGAGGTACTATCTGAACTTATTACATCCAATAATTAGACGGCAGCTTACAATCACTCATAATTTCACTTGATACCTTAGAACATATCTGAGTGTGATGAATCATCTCCTCAAAATCACCGATTTTCGATAAATCAGTTAAATATGGATGACTCTATCAAAACTTGTTCATGCCGACCCCGAAGACGGCACGGGCCGAAATTTGACGTAAACATATCACGTCTTATCCAAGAATAGCTCGTTGTATTCTATCATTTTACATGAATACACAACGCAATGCTGTCAAGTAAGTACATGAGTTTTGACCAAATCATCCGAATAAAATAAGTGTACCAATCTATATTGCTCATACGTTTGGCCCACCTCAATGTTCTCAAACGAACCTTAGTTCAGGTTGAAGCTTATCTGAAAATGCAATCAAAATTGCTTATTTCTTCCTATCTGACGTAACAATGACGATTCGAAAGTGCAGTAGTCTCAGTAAGGGCATATTTGCGATAAGCACATTGGTGTCAGGCAGGTATATCCCCCAAAAGCTGAGTAAAGATTTGTCGAGTAAAACAATTTTGACACTGCTTTCACTAAACCTGAATTCTTAGGCGCGCAATAGGGGAAAATGCAAACAGAAACACTCATCTCCAGCTAACAAACGCAGAAATTGTTGTGGATCGGTCCAAACACTCAATTTCTCTATTCCTAAGATAACAAATTTTTAAGAATAGAATAAAATAGAAGTTTATTTAACTGTGGACTCAAGGCCCAGTGTAGTCGAAACTACGTGTATTACAATCCATACATAGAGATTGGCTACGTCATCTTCTAGAGTCTCCGAATCCTTTGAGATGATCTAAACGAGATACAATAAGATAATATAATAATAATAATAATAATAATAATAATAATAATAATGGGAAAGTAAGAAGAGTTGAACAAAATCACAAGATAATAATTAAACAACAAAAAGAGACGTTGCCAAATTCTAATGACAGGCCTTGCCGATGAGAGCGCGAGTTCTAACGCTATGTACATGAGCGCAGGAACGCGTGAATGGAAGTTATTGCATAATAAACACACGATGTTCCGCGCCACAAAAAAGCTCGCGATTAGGCCTCTTATTGCATGGTCGTATGTGTGGATCACATCATTTGACTTTGTTCATAATCCCCAAGCATGCGAAAGAATAACCTCAATTTGAATAAAGGGCGAGTATATGTACGTCTAAGATCATCAGGCAACTTACTGCACTGGTTGATACCACTGACAATAAAAGTATTCTTGTACGTGGTCGTCGACCACGCTGGTACTATGAGGTTGAGCGCGGAGCATTTCTTTGACTTCATTCTATCTTCGGTTGGAATTCCACCCTATCTTTTAGGTATCGGGATTCTGAGATTCTCAGTACGCCAGCTAGTAGACATAAGCTAGGGTAATTCCTACGAAGTTCATAAGGCATAATTTTGAACCCATCAGTGCCATGGAGTGATATGATCCGACATTCTACAAGACACATCGAAATAAATGGCTACGTTTTTGCAGCAGGTAAGCTTAGTGATAAGATCTTTAGACAGATCGAGAAAAAGACCTTGACAATATTCAAGATGGGGAAATACTAGGATCTTGACCAGTTAAAGCTTTGTCTCCGTCGGTATAAAATCGCTACATTTACGGAGTTTACTCAAGGCTGCGAAGCAGTTTTTCGACACGACTGTATTCGTTCCGCATAGTCAGACAACTGCCTAGAGTCACGCCGAGTTGTTTAATGGTCTTACAATACTCTATTTCTTGACTCCCCACCTTTACTGGGGGGATAAATCAATTCCTCTCAAGTCGTTGATGAAGTACAATGACGCAAGCCATTTGGTTTTTGTTTTCCCTGCGTTCAGCATGAGGCCGTTCTCAATGCTCCACTTCTGAGATGGAAGAAGGTCTTTATTGACGACTTTAACTATATTTTTCACATCATTGATTGGCCCATGATAATAGATAGTAGTATCGTCCGGTTAACAATGCGAGACGCAATGTCGACAAACCGAAGCAGCATCGTTGGCAAAAATTGGATAAAAAGGTAGACCAGCCTCAGAGCCTTGAGAGACACCAGCATGACGAGTCGGAGGAGTCGAACAAAGCCCATTAGCGAGTCTAACAACTTGAGTCCTATCTGACAGAAATGAACTGACCCCCTCACACGCCGATTCCGAGAATCCATAGACTTTCAATTTATCGAGAAAGAGGGAGATATCGACCATATCAAATGCTTGCGAATAGTCGAGACTGACCAACAAGGTGACCTTTTCTTCATCTATGGCCTCTGTAACATCATCAACAACTTTCACAAGTTGTCATTTGAAGTGACATAATCCATTACTTGTCGCAACGTCAACTCCTCAAGAACCTCAGATAGTGCATTCAAAATGCTAATTGGTCTGAGGTCTCCAAGTTCCGACGGGGCCTTACATTTCGGCAAAGGTGTAAATAGGCTTCTTCCAAATTTCCGAGAAATTCCAGTTTGAAACGAAGAATCGAATATTTTCAGTAGGGCTGGTAATATGTACGAAAGGCAGTCTCTGACAAAACGAAATGGAATGTCATCCGAACTCTTTGCTTCGGAACGCATTGAGTACATTGCATCCATGACGTCGTCAGGGTCAACGTGTTTGAAATAAAACCTACTCTCTGGGGAGATTCTCACAGCGGGACGTGAATCGCGTAGTTCCACTGGCTTTTGAGTGCTCACAAATTGCCTGTTAAGCTCTCTGAAAGGAAGTTGAAGACGATCAATGGATTCTGACTTCAACTCAAGGTGATCGGCCATCCTCCAAAGCTTCGAACTATTCCTGCACGAGGCAAACTTTGACTTGAAGTACGCAGCCTTTGCATTCCTTGCCATGGTCTTTACACGATTCCTAAGTTTCTTATATTGCACTTTATCTTGTATGCGGCCATATTTTTTGCTTCAAATCCCTAGTTTGTCACGATCACTCATAGCAAGTTTAACCTTATCACTGATCCATGGTGAATATTTTAGGAAAAGTACGCGTCAAAGTCTGCGAGGGCGCCTTTCCGAGACTCACTTATGGTGGCAAGTTGGGTATACCGAGGGTATACTTATCTTACAATTATTGGTCCCGGTCAATATATTGAGAATTTAGCTAACAGCCCAAATGACAACCTCCGCCGTGAGACGAATACCATAATAGATAAAGACTCAAGAAAACGCAGGACTTAGCTTGCATAATTAAAACGAATGGACAGATCGATAATCCGCTCATAGCAAAATTCAAGGATGCGCCGTGGCGTCCTGCTCATAACGATGCAACGGAGGGCCCCGTTGAAAAGCAGAAGCTCCAGCGCTCCGTTGCTGCATGCTAAGCGGCAGGAGGAGGGAAGGTGCAGTTTTTAAAAACACCACCTTCCAAGTAAACACCAAAATTACGCGGGGCCCATTGAATTTTAATACGGTGAATGGAAGAATCGGCTCGCTGAATGAGCCGCTCGGGCACTTACGCAACCCGTACTTCAGCAGCGTCTCGTCGCAGCCGGCTATTAAAGCCCGCTCATCTTGTTCCGTTCGGCTCCAGCTTCACTCGAGCTCGGCTTCTGCGCCTTCCTACCTTTTGCCTCTATTCTAGTGAATTTGAATTTTTCCTCTACTCGCGGAACGCGGCATGCCTAATAAAACGCGTAAACACGCTCGAGACTCCTCTCACGTACCTCCGCGTGCATTCGTTGAGTTTCGCTAGAAGCGCATTTTCCTCCTTCCAGATGAATTCGCCTTCTATGCACGTGCCTCCCGAGTGAGTCTATAGCTCATCTCATTCCGCAGCTCAACCTCGCGGAAAACGCGGTACGCTCTTGCGTGCAAAAAGTGAAAACGACGAAGCAAGGATAATCGTAACGACGGAACGAGAAAAAGGACGGAAAAGATCGAACTGGAAAAAAGCCGTGAGTGCGCGACCTATCGATCACACGGCGAGCCCTTTCATACAGGATTCGCGTATATACTCTTGCGAGATATGGGTGTATCTTGCGTGCACTCGCTCGCAAGGGGAAAAATCTCTCGCAGTACGAGAGAGTCGTCGAGCAGCAGTCTGATACGATACGAGTGGCTCGAGACTGCACATATGTACGGCGCTCTATAATAACGCAGCTTGCGCGCCGCGATGCCTCCTTTGTGCGCGAGCCAGATGTACGCTCGGCCAGAGTGCATGTAGGCGGGTTTGCGCTGTAGGCTCCACAACGCGACGAGTGCGTACCTCGTACTCGAGCGCAAAACCTCAATGCGGATTTTCAAGAGATACGGGCGATTGAAAGTCGAAGCGCATTCCTTGCCAACTCTTGAGATGAACTTCCGGAACGAAACAGTCTACTACCTTTGCGGTATGTTTAAGAATTTTTTTTCATCATTCTAAGCTAAGGCTACCGTACTCAATCGCAGTTATACGGTTCTCATAATAAAAAATTTACATTGCCTTGTGCTCGCACGGAAATTTCGGCCACGGAGGACTTATTTCCCAAGCAAAGCGAGGAAAATAAACTGTCCTTGCACCTGGAACTGGCGGACTCGCCCAGGACAATAATGTAATATTATTACCGCATTCCCAACTTCTTTTCGAAATACGGTACACAATTTTTGGTGACTTCCAGACCACTGAAGCCAATCCACAGTGGTGCCGGCCGAGATTAGAACCTTGCACCTTCTACGTTGAAGGCCAGGACCTTATCTACTGGGCCGCGGTGGCTTCTACCCTTAGAATTTGAAATATACAGTGGCAAAGTTTGCTTACGCCTTTGCAACTCAAAAGTACTCTCATGTGCGGTAAAATTCTCAACCTCGCGATACCATTGATCGAGTGACTCAAGCTCAGAGTATCGTACAAATTCCCAAAAAACAAAAGTGTCGAACATGCACCACAATCTTTTATGCAATGGCGATATTCGGTACTCACAGATGGAGAACGAAAGAAGACTCATACTAGAAACGCATCAATTCAAACATGATTAGGTGAAGGAGAATAGAAAGAGCTGCAGAGATTTGCCTCTTTTGAAAGTGCAGAAAATTTCACTTCGATATAGAGATTTATCAAAGTTTTCAGCCCGGTCTTCGGATACTTTAGTATTGTGAGAAATCTGTTATCGCGAGGCTTGATCTTTCTCATCATAATATAACGAAAACTAGTTATGATGAAAGTGATCACTTTATTCACTCCGATACACCCTGAGTGAGAATTTTTAGTTATAGACTCGTGATTCGAATAGGGGGATATCATTGAGACAAGTGCGTGAGCACAACACCCGTGGTCGAATGATGAGCATAGGTGGCATAGGTACTCGTGATAACACTCGTGATTGGAAACTCATGAATAAGCTCATGATCGGGTACTTGACATGATAACTGTGGTAGAGCATTGTTGCCAGTTCTTGTGATCGATTATTCGTAAGAATAATTGCGATTGAGTACTCAAGTTAATAATTGTAGTCGCTTACTCATGGGAACAATAGTAATTCGACAGTCACAGCAGTCGTAGTGATCGAGGACTAATCGTATCCCTCATAATTGAGTCATCACTTCCCATTAAGGATACATACTCGATCACAAGGATCAACATAAGTACCCAATCGTTGTTACTACCACAAGTAAACGGTCGTTATTACTACAATGAGTATTGTATCGTTATCACTACCGCGACTATCCGATTTTATTAGTCCTACCATGAGCATTCGATCGCGAGTGCCTCAGTGAGTAACCGCATCAATGAATCAGTACCACTCATAGTAGTAATCGTGATCATAGTAGTAATCGAGTGCCCATTGCAGATACTCGCGATCGAGTACTCGTGATAGTAATATTAATTGAGTACTCATCCTATACTCAATGAGGTAATGATGCGAGAGCTTTGTTAGCAGTACTTGTGATAGAGTACTCGAGACAGTAATCGTGATAGCTTACTCATGGTAATAATAGTAATGGGATACTTGGGGCAGTAGCAACGCTACGGTACGCACGGTAGTTCTCATTGTCGTTTCCAATCACGAAAACAAACGCTCGGTCGCGAGGACTCCTATAGGTACTCAATCACTATTATTACCACGAGTAAACGGTCGCCGTCACTACCGCGAGTATCCTATCGAGACCACCACCACACGTACTCGATCATAAGTTAAGTCGTGAGTATTTAATCACTAGTAATATCACGAGTACCCATACCACTCAATCCGTACCACTCATTGTAGTCATCATGGGCCGAGTGCTCATGGCTGTTCTCATCATCAAGTATTTCCGTGGGCCTGATCGTGATCAAGTAATCGTGAGATTGCTCGTGATCGAGTATCATCTGTAAGCAGTTTATCACGAGAACTGCCTCGAGTACTCGATCTTATGATTACTACGAGTACTCTATCGCTCTAATTGCCGTAAATATTCTCTCATTGTTACTGACAAAAGTCTACTCAAAATCGATTATTACAATTAATAGTCAACCATAAGCGCTGTTACAAGTATTCGACCATGAGTACTACCGTGCATAACTGTATCATTGATGCTCAAAAGAATTAAACTACAAGTATTACCGTGCATAACAGTATCAATGATGCTCAAAAGTATTCAAGACGAGTACTATAGTGCATAACCGCATCACTGATGTTCAAAAGTATTTGATCACGAGTACTATCATGGATAACCGTATCACTGATGCTTGATACTCAACTACGAGTACTCCCACGACTATTGGTATCATTGGGACTCCCAGACTCGGATCACGCGTCTGAGGTTAGGAATCGTCTCTGTAACGTGCAACGGATCAAAGTTATCACTACTATCCTCCACTTTCGTAACAAGCCAAACATTTTCAATCACTATTCAACATCTCGCGCAGTTTACATTTGAGAGATCAAAAATTAAATATCTCCAAGGAAGATTTTTTTTTTCATCTCGAAATTGTGCCGTGATAGGATAAAACTTGGTAGTGTTTTGATATTCCGCCCATGATTCCAATCTGAAGATGTCACTCTCTTGAAAGTAGATCTATGCCCAGGTTGTGGACCGGTGTAATCATTATCAGACTCTTTGGCGAAAAAATATACATGTGAACAAGTCTTAATGGGTATTCGTGAATATTCAAGTGATTCTTTTCTAATTCTGAATTCATCTATGAAATATACTCTACAGTCTCCACTATACAATCGAGGATTTGTTGTTATTCTCAACCAGCTTGAGGTATAAGATAGAAATTTTCATCCGTCCAACGAGCCAGGATAGATTTGGATGCGTCTACAAGTATTCATAACAGCCATCAATACACAAACATTCCCGATGGTAGAATATTCGGTAGATCACGAGAACGTGCATTTACTCAACCAGGTGATGATTTTATCGGATTCTGTGCACCATACTACGGTAGTATCGAGTAAAAAAAAGCCGATTGTGGTCCCATTCGCTTTCGAAACTAGAAGGCAGGATGAGAATCGTCATCTCAAAATCTCTCGCAAGTCTGAAAAGACCATAACTTAGATAGAAGTGTTGGCGTCAACACTGGATTGGACGGCGACCGCATGAAAAGTGAAAAAACTCGATTAATCGGTGACTCAGCTCCTCCTACTCTACATACGCGATTCCTCTAACAACACACTATGTGGATGGCCGAAGCCACACAGTCTGGTCGACTTGTCTGCTGGAATTTTCCACGAACGGATTATATCCATCACAGCTATGAGCAAAAAATCATTTCTCGCTCGCGGGGAAGCATAGCTCAGGCTCACCGCAGCCTCAGAAGGATGTATCATGCGCGCATAATCGAACGCACACCAGTATATCGGCGTACACTCTCTCGCGGTCAGGATACAGGTATTCGCAAGATCAACTCTGGCTGGTTATTTGCGCTGACCAGTCGGCGAGCTTAAACCTGTATGCGCGATCTACACACATATAAGCGTGGCTATCTATCAGAGGAGGTCTCGCCGGCGATTTCCCCTCCACGTATGTGCCGCGGGATCGCGGCTCTATTGCCTCGATCAAGTGCGATCGCGTAAGTCTTGTTCCCTATATCCTGCGAGGCCGACGTCGGGCCCCCGCCTCCGCTCGTTCTCCAGGTCTCTCTCGCTCGCGCGTCGGTACTCTCGTCGTCGCAGGCACACGAAAGAAAAACAGTCTGCCGAGTAACTGGTTCTGCGCTCTGGCTATATGCGAGAGGAGATATAGCCAAGAGCTAGAAGCGAGTATGAGCTGCTCGAGGCTGAGACTATTAGCTATGCGTTGGCTTGATTATGCGCAAACGTATATGAGCGTATGCGTGATGTCCGCGTGGATTCGATCGTAGGCGAGTGTGCGGAGAGATCCGCTCGGACGATAAATTTTGAGTGACGCGATATCCCGGGCCGAGCCAGGACCACCAGCAGAATATATGCGAGGCCGTGAATAGAGCCTAATCCTGCTGACGAGATCGCGAATCTCGCATCGTTTTCCGCACATCCCGCCGAGCGAGCTCGGACGAATCGAGGAATGCGCCAGCTTGTGTGTATGAATGAATGGATGAGCGAGACAGTCGTAGCCCGTGAATGCCTATTCGAACACTGGCAAATCGACAAATCGAGACTGCGCGAGTGTTTTATCCATATTTTGCCTGTCCAGGTGCCAAAAACTCAGCGGCAACGGTGCCTTCTTCCATTCTGCACTCTTCGTAAATGTGGTTCGGGCGAGACTGGTGTGGAAATTTGCGGTTTTAATGTCTGACGACATTGCGGTGATTTTTGACGTAAGAGCATGCTGATTCGCAAAATAACAAAATCTCTTGTGATGGGCAGAAAATGCGAGAGGGGATGATGAACAAAAACAATATTTTTCTCGTCGCACGATTACCCGTAGAAATCAGGTTTTTCTCAATCAGTTGTAAAAGACAGGAGGGACAATTGGAACTCCCCATACCGCGTATGTGAACAACGATTCCACAATAATCGTTCGTTGGGAACTAATGGATCTAATCTACTGAAAAAACCATTAAATATTCCAATGAAACAAACCCCTGACTCATTTCATTCTGTTTCTTATCACTACGCGTAGACCTCATTACTATTAGAATAGCAATCGGAATCAAACTCTTCAAGAGCATTTTTTGTTAATAACTAGAGTCTCGGTAATGGCGATACTGGAAGTAAAAGCTCTTGCAAGTTCATTAGCATTGTTATGGCGATTCGGGTGCTAACGATATGTCTAGTTGCTGAGACAATGGAATTTATTCCGCCTGACCCATCAAAAACCACTATGGAATCCTATTGCCACCATGATCACAGCGATCAACATCTCGATCAACATCATTACCAAGGTTACTACTATCAACAACACGACTCTTATAATGGTTGCATCCGTCATTACCACAATATCCATGGTTTCTAGTACTACGTGACCATCTTGATGACCCAACAATAATGAACAGACAAGGTGTTATCTTGGCTTTCAACGCCGAAGGCCCAGGGTTCGAATCTCGGCCGGCACCGCACTGTGAGTTGAAAAAGACATTGAGAATGCGTTAATAATGAAAAAAGTTAGGCATATTCAATTATGCTAGCTAGAATGCATAATATTGATGATTGTCATATGGCAGTCTTTGTACTTATCAATAATGTTTTTTGGCTTAATTATAGCAACAGTTGTAATGATGACTATTTGGATAGTAAACATTGTAATAATCAGTATGAGAAATAGTAACATTTGTGAATGCCGTAGAGGTCTCAAAAAGAGTTTGAGTGGTAATGGTAAATGTAGTAATAGCCGATTGAATGCAATATTGGTTGTGGTAAATTTAAGGTTTGATGGAGAAGCAAAGATTAGTTCTAGGATCAGCGATAAGGATCAAAATCATCCCCTCACCTGATAATCTTTAACTTCATGAAGACCACTAACACTGTATTTGCAGGGTTTATCCTTCATGCAATCATAACCGTCAAGAACTGTTGACTCACTTTGTATCACAACCTTGTTCTCTACAATCAGTTGCCATTACAATAATCACGATTTCTAGCATGATGCCACCACGACAGTTTGTATCATCTTACGCTGCTCTAAGAATATAATTTACTTGTTCTAAATATATTTGACAACAATGTAGACAATATGGTAGCTCTTAGAAATATTCATGAGACAACCTCGGACGACTTGAGGATAAATTCACAGAACTATTTGTTGCTTCAAGATCTGAATCTAAGTGAGCAAAAATTCGTGAATAGTTACAGTTGATTGAAAAGTCTTGAAATTACAAATAAGATAAAGCAGACACGAAAGATGAGCGTGATCAGCGTTAGATTTCATGTGTGGTTGAAAGGTGTATCATTATCCTGGTACAGAGCATTCATTTTGGATTCGACGCTCATGTGATCATCCATGTTTGTGAACATGAGGCGGACGCTCCTTCAGGTAACGAACGGAGGGTTGGTGGATAAAAGTTAGTATAGATGCGTAGGTCTATGTCATAGTGATCAGTGACGGGGGAGAACTTTAGTCTAAACGCATTCTGCTCAAAGGCCATTCGAGCTACAATACGCGACGAACTCTCCTACATTTTTTTCAGGAGATTTAATCAGGAATCTTTGATTGTCGTCAAATTTATACTTTTTCCCATTTCATGGGAAATCAACTTAGTGGAATCTCATGAGTGATTTCATCATGAGCCATACCCGGAGAATGCTCTTTGACAGTATTGTCTTACTTTGGACTGACTTGACTGGATTCCTAATAGAATGTGTGCTGTTTCAGCTTCTCACATCATCTTCAAATTACTGCCACGATTACTTGAAGAATGAAATCGTTCAACTCACGACAACTTTAGACCTTTAACAGTTGTTCTAGATTAGTTCTACTATCTTAAGGGAATTGATGCGTTAGGGAATCCATTAGTTCTTTTCCCCTCCAACTATTCTTGTCTTGTTTCACAAGGAATCTATAAAAATAGCGGATCAGCTATGCAACAGCCTGATCAAACAGCAGTCCTGAGAGCTCGTGTCAAGAACGAGAGGCGAGACGAGAGGTAATACCAGACTGTTTAGCAAATCTCAGTTGTTGCTTCATAATTTTTCGTATTATGTTTTCAGACGTTCCACGCGCACAGTTGAGGCAAGGAATGAGCAAAATGCACAAGCAAAAGCAGGATGGATTAGACGAGCTAAGAGAGTTTCTTTCAAATTGTATGAACCAACGATCTAGATTCAATATCCAATAGCGGACTAGTTCGCGAAGGATGAGAAACTCCTAGTAACCTACTATTCACTCGCTGGAAGGAGGAAAGTTTGTTATTTTCCCCGGCGGCACCAAACGTGGGCCTCTACTTCTACCACTCATGCCCTCGGATCGGCAAGCCTGTGAACCCGAGTGACATCATGACTCAACCCCGGAAAAATTTCAGCATTTTTCGCAACACTCGCGGTACCTCCAGTGATCGACGATATATTGTTGCTCCCATCCGCAGATCACTCAAGATCTTATACATGCCTCGGCAAAACACGATCGGATCGCGAGCGGCAATACGCGAACGCGCGCGTCAGACGATACACACGCAGCATCGCCGCTTCGCGAGAGAGCGAGACGGAGAGCAGCATCTCGCAGCTCGTATCTCGCAGTGTTGGCGGCGGAGCCGATCAAAATCCAGTTTTCACGGTCAGACATCAGCGGGCGGCGAACACGATCCGCGGCTCTGACGCGCATCACGATCTCGCCGCAAGCTCGCGCGCCGAGCACCCATATACGCGATCGGTTCGAAATCGGCACTCGTCTCGGCCCGCTCGGGCCCTCGGGGGCCCAGCTGGTCCGAGGCGCGATATTTCACGGGCCCCTCGTGTAAGCCGCGCACGTACACTGCTGTCCGGGGCGCGTATGCGCGCGGCCGTCCGGTTGCAAAAAGAGGAAGGCGCGAGCTGGCGGCGCGCCGGGGCCGATCCCTTTCTCGCGCCTTTCCCCGCGCGCGAGCGAGAGTCGCGCGGTGCAAAAACGACGAGTCGCGCACTCCGGACACACCTGGCTTCTTCTGGAGAACGGCGGCAGCGAGCGAACGGACGACACTTGTAAGTCGCTTCGCGCGGGGGGCTCACCTGGGGTCACTGGATGGGCCCGGTGCTTTGGGTCCGGGTGCGCTAGTTGGCGAAGCGATCACGCTCGGGTCGGCGACGACGGCTGGGCTCGCGCGCGGCCAGCCGCATGTCGCGGGGGGCACTTTCTGAGCGAATGTCGGGCACTGTATGCGGGGCCTGATCGGCACTTGCGCTCCGCGCTGGACCGCGCTCCGACGGGCACTGGCCCCGCGCCGCGAACCCAACACGCAGCTCGGCTCTCGCGGCTCGTCGTCGCCACCGCCGCCGCGCTGCTCTTTCTCTCGCTATACCTGCCCACTGGCGCGGCAGCTGCTCGATCTCCGCTGTGCCGTTCGTTCTTGGCGAGCTCTGATACGAGCGAGTGCCTGGTACCGCTTCTGCTGGACGCGACTATGGGCCCGATAGCGATACCAGTAGTAATTGCCGACGTCGTCGACCTGGGTGTAGGGGGTTAGATGGAATGAATGACCCGTTCGGTCGTCAGTGGACAGAGTGATACAACTGTCTTTGTTGCCGATTGGAGGCAGCGAATTTTCTGCAAGCAGTGATCCTTGACCCTGGAGACGTATGAGCAGTCTGTATGGTGTCGTCTGTTACTACTGAAATGTATGAGTGGCTAATGACGCTGATTCGTTCAATCGAGACTTGAGTTTGTGAAAGTGGAAACAATCCGATTCGTGAACTCGAATGAGTTTGAATACTTCGATCTTTGAAGGCCACGATGCTCAAGATTTCCAACCCTTAGCTATTACGAGAGGCCGTCTGTTAAGGTATTTCAAAGTACCCAATATCGTCATCTTCATTCGACAATAAAGTCCGTCACAAAGCCTGAATCAAGCTCGGCGTTGAGTGTGATTCCGTATGTGGGTGTCCTACACGCGACCGAGGGTAGTCGTTGCACCAAGCCTCTACTAACATATTGCACCACCTCATTTTTGGATAGCATCATCGGCAACCTGCAAACAAAAAAGATTTTCCACGAAGGATCAAACGAATCTCCGTTCTGCGAGTTCAAGATTAAATTGAATCTTGAATGCAACAAAGTCGACAAGAGCGACGGTGAACAAATTATGTTGAGGTTATGCGATGGTTTAAATACTGACGAGAAAATAATTCATGAACCATACACAGAAAGTTGAGTTACTTGTCTTATATCGAGTGTGTCTTGCACTGAAGATCGTCGACTCAGCCTTTGTACGGAAACCGCAATTCTCGAGAATTTTTCCGAAAACCGGGAAATCGGGACTCCTCGAATTGTTCGCCCCTCGGTATCTAATTCGTGGAGTGAAGTTGCTCACTGCAGACAAGTCACTGCAGGCTCACTAGTTCTTATAATACGGATACTTTACACGACAAGGGAAAGATTCTCGAAGTCCCGATTTCCCACTTTTCTGCAGAATTTTCTAGAATTGCGGTTTCCGCACAAAGACTGACTCAACGATCTCCAGTGCACAAGACACGCTCAATATCAGATAAGTAACTCAACTTTCTGTGCATGGGTCATGAATAATTTTCTCGTCAGTATTTATACAATCGCATAACCTCAAGATAATTTGTTCAACATCGCTACGCTCTTGCCGACTTTGTTGCATCCAAGATTTAATTCATTCTTCAACTTGCAGAACGGAGATTTGCTTGATCCTTTGTGGAGAATCTTTTTTATTCGCTGGTTGACTTCTATGTTGCGTTGCCGATGATGCTATCCAAAAATGAGGTGGTGCAATATGTTAGTAGAGGCTTGGTGCAATGACGACCCTCGGTCGCGTGTAGGGCACTCACATCAAATTGGCTATAGACTATACGGAATTACACTCAACGCCGAGCTTGATTTATCTGAACAAATTCCAGTTCATCCTGCTGAGAAAGTCCCCGTGCCTCAAGTTCCGCCAAACTTTCGCCAAAGTTAGGCAAGAGCTGGAGATGGTTGAGCAAGCTCCGTCAGCGAGGAGCTAAGGGATTGAAAATCTTGGTCAAACTTCTGCCAAACTTCTCCCAAAGTTCGGCATGCCTCGAGTTCCGCCAAACTTTCGCCAAAGTTAGGCAAGAGCTGGAGATGGTTGAGCAAGCTCCGACAGCGAGGAGCTGAGGGATTGAAAATCTTGGTCAAACTTCTGCCAAACTTCCCCCAAAGTTCTGTAAAAGCTGAAGATAGTTAGGCCAGCTCCGTCACCGAGGGCCCTAGTGGGAATAATCTATTCAATCCCATTTATTCCCATTGAAAATGAATGGGATCGGATAGGATTATCTGTCCCTCAAAAATGATCACTTTTGGTG
>JAPYYZ010000196.1:0-24058 GCA_030522705.1 Eretmocerus eremicus | reverse complement strand
CTCAGGGGGACTGAGAGATCTGTCGAGGTTAATCCCCGACGCACTGACCGAAGTGGTCGATTGTCGAAGAACTTGATTCGGCTTATATATGAATCGCAGAGTTGATCGCTTGCGAGAAAGCTGTCTTTCACCTCGACAATACTATGGGCCCTTTGTCGGTGTAACACCAAATCAATTTTGACACTCGATCGATATGATCGGGTATCTATCTATCACTCGCGGGTCCTTTCGATGCATCTTCGCAACCCATACGAGGCTCGGAGGGTACATATGTCGAAGTGGAGTGATCCATCTCGACATGTGTCAAATCCAGCAAATTAGCTGAGAAAAATCGGCAAATTAGCCGATATAATTTGGCTCGCAAAGGCCGATCATATATATACATATTTCATGATTAGAACTTCCCACGACTGATAAATAGATACCCGATCATATCGATCGAGTGTCAAAATTGATTTGATGGTATTATATCATTCTGATTATTCGCGATAGTCTCTACGCCTGGCAGTACGGAAAAACTAGTCAAGAAATTTACTCTCCAGATATGAAAATAGGAAAAGAGGGAAGAAATGACGCTGTCCTCAAGTGTAACTATCTTCTGAAATGAAGTTGTTCTCCCAAAAAGATGGAAACTACGGAGCAATGGAGCGAATGTGTGGATGACCAATTTGAAGTCTACAATACATAGTAGCTCAAGCCTACTCACACGAGCCCGCTGCCCGTACCTTAATTTTGCGTGAGCCAATCTTCCTCCGAGCAAAATTTTATTGAGAAGAAATCAAGGGAGTATAAAAAGGCTCCTCGGAGTCTGAGAATTTTATAGGGACTACGCAGGGCATGAGAGAATCATATTTTGACTCAAAATTCTCAAACATGTACCTAAGTCGTTGTGTAAAAGTCGGCCAAGAAGTGGCCAAAAAGTTAATTCGAGACCTCACAACCTTTCTCATATCCCTTCTAGATAGAATCGTTCCATGATGGTTTCAGTCGATTACGAAATGTTGTCATTATCCTGCAGTCTAAGCAGACGTTGAACATTATGATGACCAGTGATGGTAACTTGTCTCAAAAGGACGAAAGCCATCATTTTGTTGTCTTAGACTTGACTCAAGTCCCAAACTCCTCCTTGAATATAATTCGACACAGTGAGGCGTAGTATCTTCGCACCTTATCCATTCTTCTGCGGATACAACGGCTTACATTTTGGCCAATTTTCTATTGAAACTCGGTACCCAAAGATAGCGTGTGACACTCATCCGACTCAATTGTGCTTGGAGAGCAAAAAATTACGTAGTTGGCGGGTAAAGCCGATCAAACTGCGATTCGTATCTCGATAATGAGTTGCACAAACAAGTGTTAAGCCTTTTGTTGGACCTTTCAAAACGTGCCTGCTGCGATTTTCAATTTGGATTGACTTCCTTACGAGGAAAAGTAGTTTGATGTCTTAAAAAATGCGTTGGCATCCATCACGCAAAAGATAACCTATAAGGAGATTCAGAATCTTTATTACTTTCTGAATTGAATGGAAAATGTCAGGATGCGCGCCAAATTGCGATTCATCTCGACAAAACAATCTGCGCCCTCCTCGTTTCGCATCAGCCAATTAAACGTACTCGCAATGATCTTCATCAAGAAAAGGCATCCTCGAGCAAGCAAGACACCTTCAAAAGAAGGGAAAGGACTTGGAGTATTTTTGTCGTCCGCGAGAGAGCAAAATCGCACTCAGGGGCGCGTTCAAAGCACTCGTCGAGCGCCTTTTTATCTCTCATTAGTGGTGTTCAAAACTGTACTGGTGATTGCATAAGCAAAGTTTGCCCCCTCGCCTGGAGGAGGGAAACGAGCCGACGAGCGACTGGCGGGGCGCGAGAGGACCGCAGAGCTGCAGCTCGGCTGCTCAGACAGGCGGACGCGGCGAGAGAGGGTATAGGATAGAGAGAGCAGGAGGATGAGAGCGCAGGTATAAAAGCCCCGGGGAGTTTACGTTCATTCAAAGCAATTTAGCGAGAGCTGTGCACGCGCTCGTGCATTCATTTACGCGCGGCTCCCAGGCGCAGCGTCGAGCCGAGCTCGCTTCGGGGTGGCCCTGCGACCAAATTCGTTTCAATCAACTTAGGATGTACGGCTGCGAGAGCGAGTGACAAAAACTGCGCATTCACTTCTTCGCCCGAAAATGAATTCATGGCCGCGGGCCTCGCCATGAAATACCCTCGCACGAGTCGGCTCGCGGTTTGCAAACTCGAGTTATTCTATTTTGAGGACGGCAGAACTGATGTAGCGCAGAAAATTTCGATTTTGATGAGAATCTGAGAGAACTGTAAACGGCTCCAATCGAATGGCGATGAATTGGATTTTGCTTGTCAAATTTGTGACAGATTCGAAGTGGACAAACGTATTGAGAGTGGAAAAAAATCCATTTCTCGGTACATTTGATAGCAGTCGAAAGACCAAGAAATTTATTTCCTCTGGCGGCTGGGTGACCGAAGAGGAGTATAGCAGATTCTGATGGGACTTCGTGTTTTCTCAAGCTTTGGGTGAGAATATTTGTGGAGAAAAGGAAGCCGTGAGATGAGTATTTGTGCGTCGATGAGTTGAGGAATGCGGGGAAGCGCTATTGATATTTTTCAATTCTGTTTCATCATCGCCGATGAGTGTGGATTCAGGTGAGAAGATGACAAGTAGACGTATCCTTCACGAGGACGTTTTCTATTTCACACGTGAGCTCATCGAGAACGGAGAGGCCGGATCAGGTATCAGACTACGAAGATTTATAAAATCATTAGCTTCGTTCCTCTGGATGTGCGTAGGTTCACGCTATTAGGCTTGTTCATTCCTGCGGCATGTCAATAATTTTTTCCTAAGCTTCGAAGAGAAAATAAGTATCAAATCTGCGTAGATCATCGAATGAATAGATTACGGATTCGTCCCCATCGTGTTTATCGAGTGCGATGACAAATTTATCGGGTTTCTAGAGAGTATCACTGTCTTGAGTAGAATTCCCGTCACGCATTCGTACTTTGATAGGTGAGAGGTAAACAAGATATCTCGATCCTCAGCTCAGAAGTTTTGGGCGAATCAATTTTGTTCGAACCAATGATACAAATGACGAATACGCGCGGTATAGGCGCGGTTTCTTGGGGTAGAACATTCCAACTTTCGCGACTACCCTTGGAGTATTTGCTGCGATCGATCGGGATCCTGTCGCGCACAGGACGAGTGCGAGCGTCGCTGCGCGATCGACGCCGAGGGGCTCGGAGCCGAACGGCCGAAGCAGGGATGTCGCGCATGCACGGGCCTCACGGGGGTGGTTTCTCGCCGGGCGGGCGCGGGAAGGGGCGACGGCAAGTACGTCACGCGCGCGCCGCGCTCGAGCCGCAGTCGTCGGCGAGCCGTCGCGCGCGCACCTCGTGCTCGCCCGTGCACTCGTCGTCGTCGCCCACGGAGTAATCGTTGCGCGCTCGACTCGTCTCGCGACTCACCTGTGCCCCTGGCGTGAATACAGTGTCTCCACAGTTGATTTCATCGGGGGCCCGCTCTCAAAAAGTGCGCTCGATCGATCCTGGTGTTCACAACTCGCGACGCTGTGGCCGTCGATGCTGCTGGTGATGCGTTGAGTGACACGTGATACGAGCGTCGCGCAATTCGCGATCCGCGCTGCCTGCGAGCGAGGCAGCGGCCGAGTGCGGCACGGCTCCTGCCAGCGGGAGGATCCGAGTCACTGGGTCAACCGGCCACGCGCCCCTGCCCGTCTCTGCACTCGCTGCCTCGGCGGTCGTCGCATAGGGTACGTTGCACATGTAAACAGAGCCGGCCGACGGTCGGGATCGCGCGATCGGCTCGATCTCGTCCCGCAAGCTCGAGATCCACCCGAGCGGGGAGCGTGCGCCAGGCGCCGCGCGAGTCCGCGAGCGCACGTGCGCCCATCGGCCGGCGGGCTTGCGATCGACCCGCCCCGCGGTACAGCTCAATCAACCGGTTTCCCCCAACTCAAACGTCGCCGCGATCGCTTCGTTCACGCTTGGAATTTCCAAGTCGTCATCGTGGCCGGTTCACTCGACGAGTGGACGCGAGCTTGCGCGATTAGCCCAACTCGACGCTCGATATCGATGCTATCTCGCCCCCCATTGCACCCATCATCGCTCAATCGATCCATCGGATTCACCAAATCATCGATCGTACCGCGGATGATATCAATATCGGGAGGCCGATGCCCGAGACGATGCCCGCCCCGCGTGCTTCATCCGCGCGAGCTGCGCAAGCTGCGTGCCCGATGCATCCGATCGCGCAATCGAGTGTTGGTTACGCAGAGGCCGGAGAAAATGCAAGCTCCTCGAATCGCCGATCGCATTGTTTATCCGCGCTCGTACCTCCGATAAAAAACAACCAGACCGTCGATCAATCATCTCGCATCTTGTCTCGTGCAAGAGTATCGGCGTGCGTGAGTCCGTGATAATGCTTATTGACTCGATCCGCCGAGATGAAGGCGGTGGGGGAACAATTTGCTCGTCCAGCCGCATGATATGTTCGCTGCTCGTCGAGCATGCGCTGTCTAATTTACCGAGAAAAATAATACTCGGCCGATGAATAATGCAGAGAATCCAACAAACTCGAATGAAATCAATTCGAGCTATATGCCACAAGCGTCGTCGTCTCGATCGTGCCCGGGCCGCGCAAGGACGCCACATCGAGTTTTCCATACGAACGTGTTTTTCCGCGTTCTGCCCTCGTGACACCGTCGAAATTCAGTCCACGCTTTTGGCAGATCATCGTCGCTCTCCGGCCCGACGATTTGATCCAACGATGGGAGAAGCGCAATTTGAGACGCGCGGACTCGCGTCGTCGCTTCTTCTTCACGGGCCGCGCGCGAGTGATTGCAGGTGCCCGCGTGTATAACTAGGTGAGAGCAGAGCACCTGCTTTGATGATGTGTATTAGAGAGGCTCGAGGCCGCGCGCGCGCGATATTGAATGAGCAGTCGGGCGCGTCGGGAAACGTGTCATTGAAAGCGAGTAGCAACTAATACCGCGCTGCGTGCTCCGCAGACGTCACGCTCGGCTAGTAAATAAACAAGGCTCTCCCGTGTCACCGCGTCTGCAATTCACTCTGAGCGTTGTGAGTCGGATCGAGATTGTGCAACCTCAGGGCTCGTCCACGAATAGACTACGCGTCCCGCGGGAGCGACACGACGCTCTGAGCGCACGCGTCTTGTTCGGAGAGCCCGTGCCTTGCCTCGTGCAATTCCTGGTGGACCCTCTTCCATTGAAATTCTCGTAGAAAAGTGAAGCTAACGCACGCATTTGCCGAACAACGGCACGAGTCTTGTCGCGTCGCTCGCGCATGGCACGCCGTTCTTTCGTGAAAACACCCTCACTCGCGCTGATACGATGTAGAAGGCAATACCCAAGCGTCGAATAACATCTCATTTGCAATCTTGCAACGCCACCGACGCCGCCTACTCATCGGAGCTACTACGTGTCGCGTGTCGCTGCTGAGCCGCATCGTACGAGCTTCGCACATTCGCCCATCAATCGGTGATGCTCTCTCTCTCTCTCAGAGACATCGATTACGGAATTACCTCATTCGCCGTGAATTCTTCTCTTTTTGTTTCATCCGCTCACTGTGTGTCATCGTCGACAGCGTTATCTGCTCAATAAATTCTTCTTCCATACTCAAGGAAATGTTCATCGGACCAACTTGTCACGCTGTCGTGTTCAGCGCTCGCTGACGGACTCTCGCCTTGATAGCCTTGGGTCCGAGCTTGGGTCTCTCGATTATGGGGAAAAGTATGCAAGACAACCGCGTCCTCGGGACATACGCTAAATGGCGCGTTCCGTTTTTCCATAAAGTCGGCATTTTTAGTTTTTCTCATTCAGAAAATTATCGGGAGGCACAAACAAATCCTTTTTCAAATGAATCATAGCATAAGAAAACAGGGGGTCATCAAAATCATGCCTGTTTACAAATTTTCCGAAAAAAGGTCGTGTTTGTTTTGATTCCTGTCATATTGGCATAATTTTGGACACTCTCCGTTACAAATTTGGAAAATACTTTTCAAGCTCCTTGGAGCTATTCTTTGAATCAAAGAAATCATTCCAAACGCACAATTCAGTGGATAATAGTGAAAACGATCGTTGTACGGTGTCATGCGTGCGAGTTCGGCTCAAAGGGTTGAGCTTTCAACTTCTACGCCAAATATCAACGGTTCGGGTCCCGGTTGCAGCTAGGTCCATTCAGCTGTTAGCCAAAACGCAGAAATGCATTAATGAATGTACGTGACAGAATTTCAGCGCATCAGTCCGGTCTAGTATGGTGGCTCACTTATCTTTCCCAATGTTTTGGCCAAATATGTTTCTGAAATCCGCATCTGTACGCTTGCACCGAGGCTTGCACGCATAATGCGCTGCGTTTATGATGCGCTTAATTTTATTTCCTTGAAACTCCATACTGAGAACGGTATTCAAAAGAGATTAGTTTGCACTCATCCACCTTGGTTATCGATATTAATCTGTCTTTAATGATAAAATTTCTCTTCCTAAGCTTTAGCAGTAGCGAGATAGGCACTGTCTGTTTGTTCGTAGAAACTCTAAAGCACGAGCTCCAAAAAGTCTCGTTAGTAATAAATTTATCCTGTTTCAAGGTGAATGATTCAGGAGAGATAAGCTGTTCAAACTCGGGAGATATCAATGTAAAATCTTCGCCAACTCTTGCGGGCTTTCCAAATTTAGATACATAAACACTGGAATTGTGACGTGTGAATGTTTTCCCCAGCCTACTTCGTTATGAGTACACAGTTCCTAGAGCTAATTGGTTTCAAGTCATTATCAATAAGTGCTTTTTAACACTGGTCAGTGAAAAATTTTCACTATCCATAGAAATTTTTAAGATCATAAATGTCGCTTTGATCTTTCTGAGCAAAGTCGTCTTCTCCAATTTCTGTAAATTGCTCACGTCTTTGTTTGAGAATGACTCTCAGGGACATTCATGGAAGATGTCTCGAAGGCAGAGATTGAAAGTCCAAGAGAATATCAAACAGAATGTTACATCGATATCAGACTCGTATTATTTAGATTCAAGACCTTAGGATAATTCGATCAATACAAATAGATTGAGATGATTCCAAAAATTCATGGCCAAAGCGCTTATTATGCGATTATTCAGAATTCATAATCTGTGGTATTTGGGCTGTCTGGCAGCGCATTGGAAAATTTCCTCCCGAATTGATGAGCTCGGAGCTTTGAGGTAAAAACTCAGTGATGCGTGTAGATTCTGCAGATTTTTCGGGCATTCTTCTCGGCAAAATCAGAAATGAGGAAGCATGATTTTGCCTGGCCATTCATTGCTCCCTCGAAACAAAAAAATATTGAAATGTATGTTAAGCAGTTCCTGATTTATACTCTCAGTTTTCTGAGCGCATAATTCAAAAATTAGTTTGTATCTCATCTCATCACTCATTAATTATTCATCGTAGAGGATTTCGAAAATAGTGTCAGACATTTCCAAGTTATGTGTCGAACCAGAGGAGGACCCAGATTTCGGGAAATCCAAGTTGCCGTATTCTTTCCAAGTGACGCATTCTCGGGAGAGAGCCCTCGGCGGAGAGTATCTCGCTCACCTGGCATTTTTCGATAACCGCAGACGAGAGCTTTGCTCTCTGACACCACCACACTCTCGCTTCTAATCAGCGCTTATCTCTGCTCTCGGTCGAGGAAAAAGCGCAGGAGAGTGGAGTGGGTGAGGAGAGGGGGGGGGGGGGGTTGGCTGGCTCGATGAGATTCGCACGCGCACGAAAGCCGAAAAGAGGCAGAGGCAGGTAAAATCGCGTGCGTCTGCGGGAGCTTATCGCGCGCAAAGCTCTAGCTTATCAATATGCCACCGTGACCCACACTCTAAAAGATTTTTTGATTCAAGCTTATCAGATTCACTGCAAAATCACAGTTCTAATCTCAATCATTTCACAAGTCTATCCATTCAGCAAATTTCGAAGAGAGATGACAATTCCTGCGAGCCTGTGCATTGGATTTTGAATTCTTCTCAAACACCAGTGAGGATTCTTGGAGAATCGTCTAACGTCACAATTTGCATCAAAGAGGGGAAATCCTTTCTCACGGCGTAACATGTCCTTATCATCGAAAATTGTACCTAGTCTCATAATCACCCAGTCCGAGCATAGGGAGTCCCCAAAAAATCGTTGATAGCCCGACAGCCCGCCGCGGATGTGAAAACAGTGCGTCAAACTCCGCGCAAAGGCCGTTTTACACGAATCGCACGGGGGAGAGATAGCCACACGCGCATCACCAGACAGACCCGGGAGGGGTAGTGATGGCGTCATATCGAGGCCATGCGCACCGGCGCGACGTAAACGCGCCGCAAATGCAGGTCAGCCGGCCCTCCCTCCGCGCAGCACCGGACAACGCGCGAAATTTATGATTCGCGCTCTTTCGACGCGATGCTGCACAGAGAGCCTCCGCCCGCGTGGTCCAGCGATACGAGAGCTCCATCGAGGCTTGCGCCGCGCATGTTCTCTGGTCGGGGCGCATGTGCTCGACGCTGATGGCACTTTTTCAAGCGTCGCGCGTACGTACCACTGCACATCATTTGGCCGAGCGTGAATCAGGGCCCCGGACAGCACTGCTCTGTGCCGCGACCGAGATGCTCCGCCGGCGAAAACGAGCGGGATAATGGTAGGAATGAACGAGCGCCCCGCGCGGCTCTCTCGCTGAATCTGATTTATTCCTCGCTGCATCCAGTCATTCCAAACTTCGCGTTGCCCCATCTATTATTCCCGGGCCGGCTCTCCGGAGACTCGTCCCGACTTTTTGAGGAAAGCCTCGCAGCGGGTCGCATGAGGGAATTGAATCTCGGTCCCAGCTGCTCGACGACTAGCTATTCTTCGGAATGGCTCATCTGATTCTCCAATCGAATCCTTTCAACACATGACGGATGGGAGTTTGATCAGATTCGTGAGATACGAATTGAGATCACGCTGTAATCAGGTGTGCGATCATCGATAAGTTGATCCGGTTATCGAGACTCAATTCATTTTCGTAAACCGTTTCCACGACTAATCTAGAGCATCCGTCTCTTCCGAAGTCAAACAGGTGGCATAATGATCAGTGTATAGTGACTGTCTCTACGAAGAGACATTGTATGATTTTTGTGCGATGCGAATCAATACGAAAAGTGCCCCATTTGCGATTGTTACAAATTGATAGCCCAGAGTAAAAAGGAACTACCTAAAATCACCAATGGAAAAAGGAACTATCTAAAATTTTTTGCTCAAAAGGAACTATCTAAGAACTTTTAATGAAAAAGGAACTATCTGAAACTTTTTGGTCAAAAAAAACTATCTAAATGGGTGGTTCCTTTCAAAATCTTGAACGATTTTGAATAATTCCTTCTCCAACAGAATATTTTGGACAGTCTCCTTTCGACCAAAAATTTTCGAATAGTTCATTTTTGACCAAAAAATTTTACGTGGTTCCTTTTTGACCAAAAGATCTTAGATACTTTCTTCCTGCAATTTTTTTTTAGATAGCTCCTTCCTCCACTGACAACTTCAGATAGTTCCTTTTTACTCTGGGCTATCGAAAGATAATCTGCAACAACGTTGCGAATGAGTGCATTTACTTCATGAATAATAGTGTTGATCCTCAACATCAAACTGCAGCTAAATTTGTACTGTCACAGCGTTCGCAGCGCATCTTTCTTAATCATGATTTTTTTGTCAATATCGTGACTGCTACTGTAGTCTTCTGGAAAACTTTACCAAAGATCAATTGAACCACCTCAACAAGATGTATCAGCGTCGATGAAAGCCTCTTAAAATTCGATGCAAGTTCCACGAGCTGAAATCTCAACCCCCGACCAGAAGTGTTCAAATAAAGTGGATCTCGAACTTTGTTGAAACTGCCATTGCTCTCGAGCGGAACCGCAATTTTGTGGTTACAGCTTAGGACTTACCTAAACTACAGAGAATTACGCGTCCATGCAAAGAATGAGAAGCTTGCACAAGTGCGATCTAGTGTTGCACCGGTCCTCGACTCCATTTTACATGCAAGATGCACATGGAGAGCTGTACAGTGTCGTATTTGTCAGCAGAGTAGTGTACTTTTTCTTAATTACTCCCTTGTCGCAGTCTTGCGGTGATGGATGGCGCACGGAACACGGCATCAAGATTGTGAATGATCCATTAGTTGTGAAATACAATGCTGCGCCAATGAAAAGTAGGCTTATAAGCGAGAACACTGTGGTTCACAATTAGTTGCATGTTAAACATCAAATCTTACTACATGCAACAGTTTTTTAATCAAACTATGCTTGATATTGAATGAACCGAAGAATCCTCAATAATTTCTGAGACTACATGTCGAGTTGTAGTAATTTCTCATAACACAAGAATAATAATTTTTGCGAGGTAGATCTTTTTAGAGGCCCTACATGGATCCTGTGGAAGATAATAACTAACTGCTCGCACTGACTTGTAACTATACACCAAGGAAGACATCTATCCTCGCTGGAAATCGTTGATTGTGTCGCCTTTCAATGCACGATCTGATCAATGCGTCAATGTCCGATTTACACCAAAAGTTATCGATATAGTGTTTTATCATGAATTACAGAAGTTACCTATATAATCCTTCATGCGAAACGATAAAACCTATCCGTCATAAATTTTGAAGGATATTGGGGGAAAATCCAGAAGTGCCTCTCTCAATATGTAAAAATTATGGCTTTCGCTGAATTTTGTTCAAATTTCGTCTGAAAGTCATTTGATTTGTGTGAATTTTGGTAATTTTGTTCCCAAAACTTGGAATGCTTTGAATTTAGCACATGGTTAGTTGTTCAAAATATGCGTTTGACGTACATATTCGCATCAGAATTCAAAGTATGTCGTAAACAAAGAGTCCGCGGATCATTGATCGCGCTTTGAGCCTTCTTTGCATCAAAATCGAGTTCCATAACAACAATTATACCTATTGACCTATCTCTACACTCTGTTTATTATGATATCAGATTGATCTGTAAAAAACTGTTGCGTGTACAACTCTGTCAATCGTAATTAACGATTCTCATATGATGTAGTGAGTTGTAAACTAACGAGTAGATGGTCACCCTCGCATATCACGAATCTTGCCAAACCTTTGCGAGTCATCTTGTTTTGGTACGAGATGAAAAAGTCTCAAATATAGTCCCACATTAGCATTGCCTGTATTTGTGACTCGCAACATAACAGAGAGCGTATAACAGGTTCTAAACCCTTTGGGAATTCCTCATCTCTCACTCAAAACGAGATGACTTCCAAAGTTCTGGCCAAATTCGCGATCCACGAAGTTGACCCTCTGGTTGTAAGTGTATGTTACCATACATTGTTGGAAATGAATTGGAAAAAATTGAATAGATACTCTGTAATAGCTTCCAAAGGTACAAAATTGTCAATCTCGGTTATGTAAATTAGAGGCGTGGAACCTCAATTCAATTCCACGTTTCTTTCTTTCTTCACACAGTCGCAGAAATTGAGCACTTGGCCAGCGTCAACCTTCGATGGCAATCTAATATGAATTTAGTCGACTGCTTTGTAGAGATAGCCTTCATAGATATGAACAAGATGCACTGATTTATAGGGGCGACCGTATCAATGAGTTGGATATGAATTGTAATTTCGTTGTTAGACCTATAAGCAGGACGACCAAACAGTTTTCGAAAAGTGGTCTGATGGAGTGACACAATTGACTCGTCTATCGCAGTTGATAAACTATTCTCGCCATTAGATGCGGTTCTGCGATACACTCGCCAACTAAAATGGCGAAAAAGGTCAGAATCGTTGTGGACACGTCGATTCGAAGCTCCCGTTGAGTTGAAAGAGTGTCTCTTATCTGTCATCGAGAATAAAGGGGCTGATGCTCGTACGGAGGCAAACAATGGAGTGGAATCGCTGTGGCCAATCAACCGAATCAAATAGCCCGTGAGATTAGTGGCGCGAGGGTGGCTAGCTATATAGGTGAGCTCTATCGTGATTCACTCGAGTGCGCTCGCTCGTCATGCGACGTGCAATACGAGAGCGAGTCTTATCCACGAGAGCAAACAACAACCGCGACTCGGCGTGCGCGCAGCCCACTCAGGCATACAGCTCTATCTGGCTCGTCATCGGGTTTATAGGTGGAGTGCGCATTTGCGAGCGACCTGCTTACAAATGCTCGCCTCAAAACTCTGCACTTGTAAGCTTTTTCGCAGAAATACCCGACTCGAACGGTCGATCGAATCCCAAGTATAGACTCGCGCGAATCCAGTGCGCTCTTCCAACTCGTGCTCGACATGTTAAAGATGCAAGCTGCGCCATCGAGCCTGATTGCCAACTCATGGTTTGCTGAAACTGTATGATTATACGAAGGATTATCGAAATGTGGAATCACGGTCTTCGTGCTCTATCACGTGAGCATGTTCCATTTTTGTTCGAAGGCACTTTCACGGAAGAACCCACGAATGTCAAGAGACTACACTGGTTTTGAATCAATCCACTTGGAGGATTTCCTCTGAGTTGAATTCAGATTAGATTGTTATTAGGGCAAATCTCACAATTTGGGCGATTCTGTGATTGCGACCTATTTTACGTTGCAGGCATCATAGTAGGTGTTGAGACACAATTTATACTGACAATTTTCGAACATTGACTTATTTCGAACACCTTAAAACTCTTCCGAGGTCCATGCTTTGCTTTAGACGAGTACCAAGAGGTATATTGTGTGGAAAAACTCGATTTTTCGGCTGTCACACGCGTTGCTAGAAGCTAAGGCGTACATCTCAGATAGCTTTGGAGGCGATTGAGCAATCGCTCTGAAAATTTGAGGAGTGATCAATATTGTGTTGAAAAGTCGGGAAATTCTCGCTCAAGACTGTGCCTATAAACGGAACAGAGCAGTACAAATTCGTTTGAGTGTCACACCATTCTTCAATTTTTTGAAAATCGCTCTTGTTAACGATATAGTAGTCGGGGCGATAAGAAAATCGTAATCCTGAGAGTGACATCTTGTTCTACAAGTAATACCCTACAAACTCAGTCTATTCTGACTTGTGTGCTCGATTCTTGTTCATTGCGATAAGTTGGGAGAAAATAGTATATTATAGGTCGTGTTGCGGAAATGCTTTTTTGCCCGGACGAGCTTTACCCGAACTCGTGACGAAAACTTCGTTTTCGGCACGAGTTCGGGAAAGGACGCATTTAGGCGACACGACCCATAAGATATTTTATAGAAAAAAAGCCCGGAAATGCGTTTTATTCACGAATGAGACCCGGCGAGGAGACATGCAAAAACGCGTTTTCCGGGTTTGTTCCTATAAAGAAAGTGTTCGCGTGACTCGATCACGGAAAACGCTTTATCGTGGGGCACAGGAATTGGTCGGTCGGTAATCACTCGCAACTACCTGTGATTTGTAATTTACAACCCAAAATATGTATCCCAACCTCGCCGCCGTTATGGCTCCATCGTACAAGTACTGCGAGGCTTACGGAAATCGCTGTGTACGTGGGGTATTATGAGTATAACTGAATACTCGAAGAATTTTTCAATATTCGCATGTTTAGGCTCTGAAACACTTCGAAAACTTGTTCGTATCTTACATACTGTGACTTATGGGCATGGTATGGGTGTCAAAACGGTCACTCGAACTTGCGATGAAATTTTAGTGAAATGAATGCGGTGAGTGTGATGTTCATATACAACGATGCTCTGCGCTATCCCTAAATACCTTGACTATTGTCTCGCATATTCTCTCTCGCCCTCCTTCTCTCACTCTAAGCACACTACGCTTCTATCGCAATACTCTGCAACGATCTATTCGGCAGAATCTGGTACAGTCCCTTGCACTGCCATCCTTTGATTATGCCGCTACCATATGCAACCATTCGAGTGAAGCTCAAAAACTTAAACTGCAAAGGCTGCAAAACACCTGCATTTGCTTCGTCTTCGGCAACATTCCCTGGCGTGACCATGTATCACCCTTTTGATTGTCACTGGGATGGCTGTCTGCTAAACGTTAACGACGCTTCTTCATAGCCTGTCTCGCCTTCAAAGTTCTTAAGTCAGGTGAGCCTGCTCACCTCCGCGCCCATCTCCAACTCAAGAATGAGTATCCATACTCACGTTGACTGCCACCCCAAATCCTCCACTACTCGACTCCGAGAACTGAGGCGCTCAATAAGTCTTTTACTATTGTTGCATCCAAACTCATTAATGAAATTTCACCCATTGACCTGGACTCAATCACCCTCTCCGAGTTCAAGGCCAAGCTATTTAATTACCCATTCGAGAAAGACAAGAGCGATTGGATCGAAAAAGCGCGGAGCTTCAACATTCCCCTCGTTTCTCCAACACTAATAGATGCCCTCACACTATAACTCTTTGTTCCTGTCATCTTATCATCAATCACGTACTATCTGACTAGCCTTTACTTTCATCTGTTTTCATTGTTCTCTCTCTATTCCATTTCTCCTGGTATTCTTAATGTCGGCTGCTGCATACACCTCGTTTTGGAAACTTGCAAAAAGCGCCTGTAGTTACATGAATTATGATATTTGATTAATTATAATTATTATCCATACTCTGTAATTAATTCTTCCAGAGTCAGACGGGGCTCTACCCCAAGACTCCAATGATTTTCAATCAATCAATCAATCAATCAATCTCTCTCTCTTTCCCCCTCTCATCAAACATTCCTACATATTTCTGGCTGATTTATAATATTCAGTCCTCAACGCTTCAACAACGACTGGGTAACGAAAAGGAGCGTGTTGTTTGGTTTTTCATCAATAATCATCGGGGCGGAGCTTCAAATTGAGTCACGCGAAAATTTCTACATTTTTTGAGTGATATTACGTTGGAAGAAATTTTTACACAGAATGTGCCATCAATTTGGAAAAAAAATTCTTTTCTGCTGAAATCGCCCAAATTGTGAGATTTGCCCATTACTCAACGCGCCTGAGATAAAGCCGAGGATAAAGCACGGGTCAGATAATATTTTGATTAAGTATCCTTTCAATTTTACCTGAGCAAGACTCACTGATCAACTATGTATCACTTTGATTCATCAGTTTGGACTTATTGAGTGAGCGCGAATGAACTGATTATTCAGTGATTAATAATAAAATTTTGGTAAACATTGGAAACTACAGAGTTTTTATTTCCCTTTCGAAAAAACTGCATTGCTGATGAATCGATGGATGCACCTGATTCATCAGGGTTTTCTGCGCAATAAAGTGATATCGCTTCCAACGAATTTGTCCAAATAATTGATTTTTTATGTAAAAAATCATTAATCGATTAGTCCAAATTGAACCACAACGTTGAACTGATAATTCAATGAAATTCGATGAAATGCAGTTTAGAGAGTATATCTCAATATCGAATGAGCCCTGTTCAAATTAAAATCACGCATTCTGGCTCCGAGGTATACGGACTTTATTAAAAACTCGGTCGGAAAAGAGCACCTTCCCAAATCAATTGGAATAAAATTCTCACTGAAGCTCGAGTGATGAGTTGAATGACCTTTATTCTAGTAAACTCCAACTGCCCGTTGATTGAGTTCATGGACCTTGAATTGAATGAGTCACACCGAGTAGGTAAACGAAATCATAGTGGGCTCAATTACTAGAGAAATATTTGCATTATTCTGAGGAACCATAATGAGTGGATAAATATTCTATCTCCGCCAGAACGGTCTATTGCCATGGAACTTTCGGCAATTTTTTCCCTACTCTGCTCTCAAACTACCAATTATTGCAGTCGTTCGGAAAATTGATAGTGAGTAATATGTCAATAGTAGCACAGGACAGAGTCTGCCAATAAATTAGTGCAAAAAATTTATAGTAACAGTACTTTTGGTTGCGATGTCAATTTTCTCTCACGTTGATGCACGTGCCATCGTGCGACTTTGCTAGCGATCGACTCGGTTACAAGTCATCCTCGAGTGACCTCTCAATTAGCGGGCCACCCCTCGCGAGGTCCCAATAATCCGTCACCACTCGTGCGATCGGGGTGCAGCTCTTGCTCGGGGATGTTCCACTTCTTGCCTCGAGCTCTCGCTCTCAAGAGCTCTCTTTCTCTCGCGAACAAAAGGGCCGCTCGTTCCTTCCAGCTCGACCTTCAATCGCTAACGACCGCGGCGCTGCGGAGAGCAGCAGCGGCTCCACGTGGCCCCGAGGAACGTGAGCCAGGCCAAACGAGATAAGGGCGGGGTTAAGATGACGAGGCGCGAGCGGCCGGGAGGATTTCGCGAGAGCACGCACGCGGCGCCCGAGACCAGGTCAACTGCTGAGCACTGCTGAGCTCTCGGCGGACGAGACTTTCTCTCTCTATCTCTCTCTCTCTCTCTCTCTGTCTTTCGACAATTACGGAATATGCTCGTCTCGAGGCCCGACCTGCACAATGGGCCAAATTCGCTCGGCTCCGTGCCTCTGTGGATTACGTGAGTGCATACGCGGACGCGCAGTCGAAAGAGGCTCGCCAAGCGCGTGGGCGTCTGTCGAAGAGCTACGACGACGAGGCGGAGGATGTGCGCCGGGCTTGTCGCTGGATTCCTTCCCTCCGCGAGCTCGCGGTGTAATGCGAGCTCCCATTCAGAGTGTGCAATGTACCATGTCGTCGCCGAGACTTCAATGGAAATCGCGAGCTTACGAATCCGAGCAGAATCAACTGGAGGACGGGCCGACACGCTTTGATCTATGCGAGCGCCAATATCATAGCTTGGCTATGCTCGCGATTTCGAGGAAGGAGGATTTTATACAATCCATCGTTTCTCTCTTGTAAATTTTTCCATAACTCTGCCTAGACCGAGCCAGCCTCATCATTAGGCAAACATGTAGCAAAGGCATTGCAGATTCACCAAATTCCTGCGACAAGCACAAGCAACGGACGGAGTAATCCAGAACCATGGGGAGCTCAAAAATCAATTATTGTAATTTTCCACATATGTATTCTGCATATTCATTCATGATGAGAGCGTGTTAAATTCTAGCCATTTTTCCTCGCATTTTTCGAATCATGGTAACAGAGAACTAGGCTCCATTGCTTCAATGGATAAACGAGGATCTTGTGTAACTCAAGTTGTATCACCTTAGCGTCATGTCTTATCTCTATGGCACAACCCAACATTGTCGAGTTTTCAAATCTCTGCACAAATTTTTTCGAAATCATATGGATCTACAAAGCAACGCTGATTCTTTGGGTCTTTCTGGACTTCTGATCTTTGCAATATCTTGAAACATGAAAGAGAAATTTGAAATCTCGATTATGCCGGTATTCCGACATTATTGCGAATTGTCACCTGAGAAGCTGTACCGAGCTAAGGAGAGGAGAAGCCAGAGATGCACTCAGGCGAGCGAGCGCAGCGTTCGAGAGTCAAATTTTAGGCTTTCGCGTTGTGCGTGGTGCTAACTGGCGTAAAAATTTCGGCTGGCTTTCATTGCTGCTTCTCGACACCGTCAGCTTGTTATCGGATAACTCGAGTCAGTAACGAGTAGTCGGGAGTAACGCCTCATAACTGCGCGAGGATTGCATACATCGCTCGAGGAGGCAAAACGAGGACTAGATACGTCTTTGAGCTGTGCGGGGGTGGCTCGCCAGAGAGCAAAGTTAACGAGCTTCCGTCTATATCTCGCGCGAGTGTTTTCACTCTCGTTGCAGCAGCCCGGCATCTTTGCTCTTTTGGCGTGAACGCGACGCGCTAGCTCGGCTTCTTGCTCGTGGACTCGAGCTCCACCTCGCGACCCATTTAGGCTTTTCTCGAATTCTACATGAGTCTTGGCTCACTGGCTTGTCAAACGCAGAGGCGAAGTTCCTCTCGCCTCGCGCCGCTCGTGATTCCTCAAATTGGGTTACACGTGTTCCGATTGACAGACGCAGCTGAGAGCTTGCCGCAAAGATAATATTATCGTTCACTCAGCTCTCCTCTTTTCGCGTTTGGCCCGGATTGATTTGATCTTGGCCACTTCTTCGCCGACGCTCCAGATGGGGCAGATCAATAACTTGCTATCTGTGATCTGCGTGATCGATATTGAACTCCTCCAGGTGAGTTGGGCAACTCTCCATCCGTTGCTAGTAGTCTGGTCTTGTCAAAGACTCGCACTAATATTACATTGGATTAGAGATTCGATGGTCAAAAAGTCAACTGAAATAAGTTTACCATAACAACCGCTCAAGGCTTTGACCAGTTCCTCATCTCACTGTTGAGAAATTCTTCAAAAATTATGTGAGCAAAGGACATGAAACGCTGAAAGGCTCGGAAAAATTTCTCAAAACCGCACCAATTTAGGTCAATTTTAACAATCTGATTTACCTGACCTTGTCCAGGTTGCTTGCGTCAAGATGATCATTGGAACCTTCCGCCCTTACAGAGATACTCTGGGAGTGTCATGAGGAAGACAGTTATATTTTCCACTCTTGTAAGCGACACAAGATAATTTACGTAATACGGTTCAACACTAGAGATAGAGCAACGAACTTTTAGATCTGGTTAACTTTGCTTGATGCCGTGGATATTCCTGTTATGTGGCTTTCGTGCAGATCCTCCATGACAACTATTTGTACGGGAAAGATGTTGCTTTTTCTTTGTTTCTGAGTTCAAACCAGATCCATTGTATCAGTCATCAGTGAATTCAAACTTTTATGCGAAACACACTTCTTAACAAACTTCGTGCCATTCCTCAGAAATGAACGGAGGATTTGTAGAAAAGGGCCCTCTATTATTTTCATTACGAGGATCTCAATTGTTACGTTCCCCAATACTCACAATTCGGAGAGCCCCATTCAACGAGTTTGCAGTACTTTTGTTAGTTGGAGGTGAAATTCATATTTTTGTTGCAAAGCGAAAGGAGCACAAAGAGACAGAGAGAGAAAGTGATGCCTCCAGGGGCAAATAATTTTCTCGTGAGTTGCTCCGAACTGTTGCGGAAAATGCCTTGATTTCTCATGCGCATTCGAATCACCGCCCATCCGCGCTTTCAGTTTTCCTTTGAACATAGAATGCAGAGCAAATGCTACTCTTTCTAGCTGCATCTGTTTTTTTCTCAAAGATTGCTTTAATATCTATTTCAACTAATGTCTCGCTGGCATTATCAGATTTTTGGGCAATGAATTAAATCACTCCTTTTGCTTCTGGTTCAGAACATTGAAACATTTATCTACCAGTCAGACTCCAAACAAGAATCACTCTTGCGATGGTATCATATGCATCCCTCAATAATCCATTCAACAATCATTTAAGTCGGTATAAGCTTATTGTAGATTCTTTTGGAGGAGAATAAATTAATGTAAAAGAACAACCAATTATTCTGAAAATTGCTATCAAGTTCATGATGCAACCCTATTTTTATCTAATCTCGTTCTCAATCCATAGCGACTAGTTGGATCCTAAAAAGCCATAACCACGTGTTGAGCCATCTAACCACGGCACAAATTCATTTCCAGACGCTGGTGGCGCGCGATTTTTCACCGCAGAACCCGTGTCCGTGAGTTAGTGTCCCAAGGGCAATCGCGATGCTCTCAACAGGCGAGTCGTCCTCGCCCATCCGCTCGCGGAGGTCCCTCGAATGCAATAATTTTCTCGGTTAGCCATTCCACGGAGTAAAGAGCTATTTTTCCATCCGGAAAATTCTGTTCCGTGAGAAGAATGCACGGAGCGAGTCGCGCGCGCATTACGCCAGACCAGAAATGCTGGCCACGGGTTTTCGTCCTGCATAAATTCATGCTCCCGATAATGCTCGGCGAGGCGCATTCGACGCATAAATCATCGCGAATATAACCTGTACGCACCGCGCAGATGGAGCTTGCGCGAACTGCGCGAGCCAAGCTTTACGCGTCGCGTGTTCGCGAAGGGATGTCGCTCTGAGAATTTGCCTGGATGGGGATTAGCGCCTATCGCGTCTCCTCCTCCGAGGGATTACAGATGCCAGAATCCATTCGCGAATCATCACCCAGCCGCGTTACTCACAGCCGTTCTCTTTGCGCTGGCAATCGTAGAAGGTTTTGTCACCAATCGGCGATCAAGACATTGTTTAGTACACTTTTTGTGTCTGCCTCTGAGTCTCGCATTTACCTGCTACCTTGGAACAAGTCTACCCTCGAGATCAAAAAAAGCTCTGTCCCAAGTCTTGAGAAAATGAATAGCCTCATCTTATTGTTGAGGAGATAAAAAGGCCTCTATCATTGTTGACAGAGTGAAAGGTCTCATCTCACGCTTGAGAAAATAGAAAGCCCCATCTCAGAACTCAGCTCAAAAAAGCTCTATCATATTTTTAAGAGATAAGAAAGCCCTATCTCAACATTTTTGAGAGGAAAAGCTCTATCTCGAAAATTTTGAATAAAAAAGTCCTATCTCGAAAATTTGATGGGACAAGTCGTGTCTCCAAATGTTTGAAGATGAGGGTCATGCAACAGAGAAAAGAGTTCAGAAAACTTTTCTCAGTCACAGGACCATCATCCTCGAATGTTTTGGGGCACGACTTTCCACACCAAACTCTCGAGACAGAGCATTTATACTCAAAATTTTTGAAACAGGGCCAATTCACTTAAAATTATTGAGATAGGACATTTTCCTCATAAGTTTTGAGATAGCGCTTTCTATTCCCTCAAAAATGAGATTGGGCATTTCATCTTCTCCAAAATGAAATAGAGCATTTTTGAGCTGAATTTTGAGATGAAGCTTCCTATTTTCTGAAGCGTTAGATAGGGCTATTTACCCTCTCAAGAATGATACAGGGCTTTTTATTTCCGAAAAGATGAGATGGGGCTTTATTTTATCAAGAATTGAGATAGGACTCTTTCGTTTTCGAGAGACGAATTAATCACTGCCACTCCAAGATCTTTCAATTGCATTTAAAAGGCTCCACGTTGGGATGAACCCACCTCACTCGTGTCGTCGAAAAATTAGTGACCATGAAAGATATCCATCTCTAGATTCACCTTGAATCACACAGAACTGTTCATGCGGTTATTCGAGAAAGTCATCTGCATAATCTTTTCGATCAAAGTTTGCCTTTGTGAAACTGCAACTCGAACTGGAACTTATACTTGCGAAGTAATTTCATAACTCATGCAGCTGCGAGTATTGACCCGAATGCATAATGAAGTCTATCACGCGGGGCCCAGAGTAATTCCAAATTCTTGACATTTCTTGAGTTCGGGAGTGCTTGCAGTAATTTGAGGAGCGGTTATATTGAGTGAAGCTCAGAAAATTTTGACAGAGTTGAGTGAACTCAATTCTTCTCCTCAATATAACCAAGAAATGAACATTAGAATATTTCGCTTGGAAGTTTTGTCAAAGTTCACGGGTACTCGAGCAATTCTCCTATGAGGCTCAAAAATGGATGTCATAAACTTATCAAGAGGCATTGATTGTATTGATACATACGAATTTTCCTACTACGATGAACAACCTCTCGATTATTGATATCGACTAATCTATTCTTGAGCTACGTGACATTGGATCTAATCTAGTTTCTGTCCCAAGAGCATGGAATTGAGAGAATATTCACTGAATGTGTAATAAGTTGGGTGGAAAGATGCTCTCAAGCTGGTTGGGATAATCATGACAAGATTACGGCTTACTCTGAACTTGCGGTGCGAGCATAATACATGTTTCCGCGAGGAACCTGTCTCCGTGGGCGCTGGCAACTCCCCCAGGAGCGCGTCTACGCTTTTCTGGTTTCTCAGCAGCGAGCATCTCCGACCCATCGCTGCAAATACATAATCGTGTAAGAGCCCCGCGGTCTCGGCAACTCGGTGCTCGCTCCGTATACACACGCGCGTACGCGATTTCTGAAGCCATTTCTACTCGACTCTGCGAAGCGCAGACTATTGTTTACTTTGACGAGCAGTTGAAGCACGCCTTGTACCTCGCGATGTCAATATACGCTGGAAGAACCACTCTCATGAAAAATTTCCTCGATATTGGTGGCATGAATTATAATATCATCAAATCAACTGTTAGGATTATCAGTGAAATGGATTAATCCTTTGTCTACTTATATTCCACCAACGTGTGATGATTGGTGTCGAATCGGTCTCTTTCGACATGAAGAGGATTCGTCAAATAGATCGAAGCCCCCTCAATGGATCCGTTTATTTCACATGATTATTAATCAAAATCATAATCCCGGAAAGTCTCCAGGTTCTCTGAATGCCCAACAAAATTCTTAAACAGGTATCATCCAAAACATCTCTTGAACCCTTATTCAGCGTAATTATGCTCCAGACTTTTTTGAGGGCGGATGCTTCATTATCGCCCTCATGGATTTGTCATTGAATTGAGTTCAGGTTACGCGGGAGGAGAGGTGGAGGGGGGTTTGAGGAGGGAAAAAGCATTCATCTCCCGATATAAGAAAGGTCATATCCCACTTGATATTGTTTTGCAACTCAATACCATGATGATTGTTGACTCTCTGTTATGACTCTCAATTCATGTTCAATTGCTAACAATATGATCTCTGTTACAGGTGAGTTGCAGTCACACAATCGTTTATCAGGCTTACCGCATCTGTTCATCTCGTGAGTGGAGAGCTAATTAATGTCTTTATATTCCAACTTGATGAAAAGAGACTGAGATGGCCTCGAGTAGGATATGGGCACCAAGCGTGAATTTTAGAAGAAAAATATCCGTTCCCTTATCTAGATGGAGGGAATATTCTTCTCCGAGGTTGACTAGATATTTCCAAATTTTGAGACGGTATTTTGACAGTTGAACAAGCAGTCCTATTTTTATTGAGATGAATTTATTCTTCGATCGCTCTTAGATTTGTGAAAAGCGGTTTTAGAGAAGGTTCAGGTGCATTTGCATTGAACTCGCTTCAGAAAAAATTGTTCATTCGTTTTAGAGTTCAGACCTCGTACTCCACTCAAAGTGTTTTCGGGCCGGATCATAACTGGTTTTCTACTTCTCCCGGGTGACTCGAATTAATTCTGTCTCATTTAGCTTGAAAGAACCCCAGGCCCAGGCTTAATTTAATAATCACCACGATGTCATAAGTGCTACTCGAAAAAGCTCATTCGTAGGCTTGGGATCCACGGATTGAAATGACAGGAATTAGTGTGACGCAAGTCAATATCTCGCGCGAAGTCATCTCAACGCGGGTGCTGGTCATCGTGATTGGGTGCTACTGTGATACGTACCCACGATTTAGTCAGCCTATCTGCTCCTCCGCCAAATCCCATCACGTGCGCGAAAGTTCACACTCGCGACAGCAGAGCTCGGGTCGCTCTCCTGTGGATTTCAGAGCTCTCTACTCGTGATTCCCACTGCTCTCTTTCAAATACCGACATTGAGTAAGCACGGGACGACGAAAAAGCCTGGCGCCCCTTAACAGCGCATACGTATCGTCTCGGAATTTACAGCCCGGCAAAGGTTGCTCGCGTCTACTCGCAGCTCGGCGGCGCAAATTGCGTCCCCGAAAATCGCTGCCGTCGCCGGAGTGGAGTCTCGCGCGGGGCTACAAAGTTGAGCGAAAGACGCGGGGCGCCGGCTGCGCGGCTGGAGCGGAGGAGAGTTTTTACGACGCTGCAAGCTCGGGGGAGCGGCTCATGCGGGCCGCAAGCTCTGAGCGACAAAACACGGCGCGAGCGCGCCGCGGAGAACTGCTCTCGGCTCTCGCGTCAAAAGTGAGCCGCGAGCCGTAAAGTGCATTGCCGCTGAATTTCCCCGGCTTCCCACTTTTGTCGCAAAGAGACGCGCGCGAATCCGCATCTCGGGATCGGAGCTGGGGCTGCGGGCGCGGCGTGCATTGTGCGAGCGAGCCGTGGGGAACCGGGCGAACGCATCGCGTCGCAAAGTCGACGGATTTTCGCGAGGCGCTACGTGCGACCGTGGACGTACCTCTGCTCGGCGGGGAGTTCGTCGTGGGGGTGCTAAGAGCGCGGCCCGGGTGCGCCCGCCACGTGAAATATCGCGCGTGCTTTTGTTGTCGAGATAGCAATTTTGCGGAGGCATGCATTTTTCAGAGACTGCCCGACACGCCAAGCACTTGCGAGTGACCCTGCCGCTCCATCCGATTGTCGCGGCGAGAGACAAATTCGATGAGA